>ML442733.1:112527-122585 GCA_005239535.1 Nicotiana rustica | reverse complement strand
GGGGGGGTTAGTCTAGGTTTAATTATGGTAACACTAATCTGGACCGTTGATTTAGATTGATCAACGACTCAGATTAGTCGCGGGGTTGGGCCGGGTATGAATTTGGTTTGGGCTAGGGTTAATTGGGTTAATTAAATTAGGTGGGTTGGATTTAATCTAGGCTATGTTTTAAATAAAAATGGCTAATTGTTAAATACCCATCAAAACCAAATAAATAATTAATAAAAATAGCTAATAATTATAGAAAATGGAATTAATGCTACATAGATAAAAATTAAGGTAATTAGCTAATATTAAAATATAAAAATGACTAATTATCGAATTAAAATAGCATAAATGCAATATTAGGCTATAATTGCAAAATTTGTTTAATTATAGCTAAATAATGCAAAATTGGTTAATTTGTGAAGTAATTAAATCCTAATAGGATTAAAAATGATATATCGGGCTGGGAAACATTTTTGAAATTATTTATAATAAAATTTATGAATAATTATTGAATATAAAAATACTAAATAAACAGGAAAATAAATTGATAAAAATATGAAAAATTATGGGAAAATACCAATTATTATGAAAAGTGATTTTGAAGGTATATATGCAAGTCCGAAAATATTTTGAGGAAAAATTGGGTATCAACAGCTTCCCCTCTTTACCCGGGAAGGATGAAAGAGTTGTCGGGTAAAGATATGATGTCCAATTTTGACCGAATGAAAATGGTTAGAAACGATTCAGGCCGCACCCTGGCTTCTGAGTTGCGTACATATCCTTGGTTTTACAGGAATCAGGCCATATATATTTCAGGAGTCATCGGTGAAGTATGCCGATGAAGTTTTACAAGAACGAACGCAAAGTACAGGGTTAGGTGAACGAACGACTGATGGGGTAGTTTGGAAGAACTGAAGCGGGACCTCTCCTGCCAGGGCGGCTTTTGCTAGCTGGATTACATGCGAATGAACAGTACAAGCATATATCGTGCATAATTAAAACATGATTCAAGTTCTCGTTGGACCATGAACTTGTCATGATCCGAATTAACCCTCCGATCGGTCTCGCGACGACACCTAGTCTCTATGACTAGGTAAGCCTAAATTGCGGAAAGTAAGGCCAAAAATAATAACAGAAAGAGTAAATAAGTGATAATACTATAAACTATAGCCGCTCGGCATTTACAGCTTACAATATCCCAAAACCCGGAATGTCACCAAGTCACAAGCTTCACAAGTATAGCTCTATGCAACGAAATCAAAAGAAGTATCTCTATCTAAGAACTACATCTATACTAGAGTAGGATAGAGACTCGGAAGGTTCTGCGGATGCGGCAAAAATACCTCACGGTCTCCAAGTAGCTGCTGCAGCTCCTAACCTCTGTACTGGGTGCTGGTACCTGGATCTGCACATGGGGAAGACATGCGCAGAAGGGCGTGAGTACTCCACATTTGGTACTCAGTAAGTGCCAAGCCTAACCCCAGTCAAGTAGTGACGAGGTCAGGTTGAGGCTCTACTGAGTTTGCAAATAAAACAGTTATAATTAACAACAAAAATGAATAATAGTGAATGACAGAGATTTAAAGTAAAGCTAGAAAGAATGATTTCAAAATAACTCTCGACTTAGCATATCATATGGCTCAGCAAAAATCGTGCAATGCAATACAGGGGGAAAACTCCCGAATCTCGGTCCGTAGTCCCAATTGAAATATGCAATGCAGTACAGGGGGAAAGCTCCCGGATCTCGGTCCGTAGTCCCAATTTAAATATGCAATTCATTACAAGGGGAAAGCTCCCGGATCTCGGTCTGTAGTCCCAATTTAAATATGCAATGCAAGATGTATGTCGGATGCAACGTAATTCCGCAGTTTAGTAAAATAGTAGGCAAGAATAGGGTAGACTACCTAAACATGGTTCAAATAATAGTAATAAGTGGAAAATCAGGTAAAACCAATTGACATGTTTAAATCTTAAGTTATTACTAAGTTTGAACAGTAAACATTAATGACAAAATTGAAAATGAGGTATGACATAGAAGGAACAATGGAATTTTAGTAAAAATGACCCGTGCACGCACTCGTCACCTCAATTACACGGTGTTTTCATAGTAAAAATCAGTAAAAGTTGCCTAAGAGAAAATCCCCAACACAGAGTTAGGCAAGCCACTTACCTTGACTGCGTAAATCAACTCCGTACCACGCTCTTGCCACGAGTATCCAACTCCGGGTGGCCCGAATCTAATAAATTCGATTGCATAATGTAAATAATACTTTAAGGAATCAAAATAACTACTTAATTCGAAGCCAATACGCGAAATTAAGAAATTTGCCCAAAATGCCCCCCGGGCCCACGTCTCGGAATACCCTAAAAATTACATTTTCCGACCCTCATTCACTCACGAGTCTAACCATATAAGAATCTCTCAAATCGGAGGTCAAATACCCAATCACAACCCCATAATTCGGTCTATGAAGTTCTTCCCATTTTCCCATTCTCTACTCAAGATTTTCGAAATTAAAGGTGGAATTTGAAGATTAGAATCATGGAAAATAACCTATAATGGTTAGGAATCACTTACCCAAAATACCCAGGTGTAAAAGTCTCCAAGAATCGCCTCTCCCGAGCTCTCAAGGTCCAAAAATGGTGAAGAATAAATTAAACCCTCGGAATTGGGTTTTTAAAAGACTGCCCAGATGTTGCCTTATGCGATCGCGGAGGCTTAAAGAACACGCGCCTGAAAAACCTTCTATGCCATCGCGGAACCTCTATTGCGATTGCGGACCATGCAAGCCCAGACCTATGCGACCGCGTCTGGGACCTCGCGACTGCACAGAAAAACTAACGAAGACCCTTTCTCAGACCACATCACACTATGCGATCGCGACTTAGGGGATGCGATCGCGAAGACTGAACTCCTAACAAGCTGCGATCGCGGACCACATCATGCGATCGCAGAGAACAATAGCCAGGCCTCCCCTAATTACATTATGCGATCGCGAGCCTATTCTTGCGATCGCAGAGAAGAGAAAACTGTTGTAGAAAAACCAGTAAAACCAGCGCCTTTTGGCCAAAAGTGTCCGTTTGAACACCCGAAACACACTCGAGGCCACCGGGACCTCAACCAAAACCACCAACCAACCCTAATACCTCATTCAAACTTGTTCGAGCCTTAAAAACACGTCTTATAACATCAAATTCATCAAATATGCATAGATTAAAGCCTAAGAACTTAGGAAATTTCTAAAATTCACATCCAATGCCGAAACATGTCTAAACTTATCTGAATGACCTCAAAATTTGCACACAGGTCAAAAATGACATTACAGACCTGCTGTCGCTTTCGAAATTCCCCTCCGAGTCTGATATCAAAATCTCACCTATCGGCCAAAATCGCCGAATTCTAACTTTCGCCAATTCAAGCCTAAATCTACAACCGACCACGAAAACTCATTCCGAACACGCTCCTAACCCCGAAATCACCCAACGGAGCTAACGAAGTCGAAGAAATTTTATTCAGATCCGTCATCACACAGTTCTAGCTAGGGTCCGATTTCTAAAGCTGAAGTTCACATTAAAAGACTATGTGTCCAAAATCACTCCAAATTTCACCACTCAATGCTCCGACAAGTTCCATTAACATAATTAGACCTGGGAGAAGCAGTTATTTGGGAATCGGGGCATTAACTCTCAAAACGACCGACTGGGTCGTTACAATGAATGCTGTCTTTGGACGGTTAAGCATGACGTCCTTAGACCATGATATCCTAGGCCATGAATTGCTTGATACGGGATTCGCAGGCCATGCAATGGTGTTCTCGGGCCATGAGGATGATTCCTCCAAACCATGATGCCTTTGAATAATGGTATGCAAAAGTGATAAAAGAGATCCTCAAGACATGAGATGGTGTTCTCGGGCCATGAAGATGGCGCTTTCGAATGATGACGCCTTTGGATAGGTTTGCAATATTTCAGCCCATGAAGATGCAATAATGTGATGCTAACAAGACAGAGCTTAGTCTTGCGGATTAAAGGGGCAGAGCTTAGCCCGAAAGGAAGCGAAGCAAATGGTGCTTGAGACGGTAGCCATTTTTGAAAAGTAAATTCGAGGCAGTGGTCATTTTTGAAAAGTAAATTGGAGGCAGCGTTTAGCCTCGGAAGGCAGAATAGTAGCCTTATGCCATGCAGATGGAGGTAGAGCTTAACCTCGGAAGTCAGAATGGTATCCTTATGCAAGAATGCGATGCAAGTGGAGACAACGTTTAGTCTCGGAAGGCAGAATGGTAGCCTTATGCAAGATGCGAATGCAGATGGAGACAACGTTTAGTCTTGGAAGGCAGAATGGTAGCCTTATGCAAGATGCGAATGTAGATGGAGACATCGTTTAGTCTCAGAAGGCAGAATGGTAACCTTATGCAAGATGCGAATGCAGATGGAGACATCGTTTAGTCTCGGAAGGTAGAATGGTAGTCTTATACAAGATGCAAATGTAGATGGAGACATCGTTTAGTCTCGGAAGGCAGAATGGTCGCCTTATGAAAGAATGCGATGCAAGTGGAGACATCGTTTAGTCTCGAAAGGAAGAATAGTAGCCTTATGCAAAAAAATAAATGACTGTAGGAATTCTTAGCTGGTAATAAATTATGGCACTGTGATTGTCGAGGGTATTGTGACTGCACGGCATTATTTGCATTGCTAATAGGTGACGGCAAGTAGAATGGCCTTGAGGATTGTAGTTTTGAACATTCTTGTCCCTTTGTGTGGACATCAAACTTTCGGCCTTTGCGCTTGTGATGAAATTTGAGACTTCTCTGCGCATTAGCTCCTTATGTGTGCATCCACAGAAAAATCATGAGTTTTGTAAAGGGGAAAGGTTAGTTCGTGTCCCCGCTGGCTTTGCTTGACTCGCTCGGTTCGATTTGATAATACTGTATGTATCATTTGGGTAGCGTTTGCTAAACAAGCTATTTCGAGAAATAAGTATGCATGATTTGTAAAAGTATAACATAAACATATAATCTAAAATAGTTTTAGATGAACCGACGACCGTGACACAGTTCAAGACATTGCAACCTCTCTTGCTACGATTCTGCCCCAGTTTGATGGGTGAATACTTCTGACTGTTGCTCGTGCGGCGATCGGCTGAACTTGCTTCAGAATTTTGAGGGTCCTCCTCAAAATTCTATCCCAGTTTCCAATTACGGGGATTTTTTTTTATTGAATTGTGACCGAACCCATAGGGCTGCCTACGTATCCCCTCTTAAACGGGAATCAAATCAGGCGTAGTTCAATTTACATTGTTGAGAAAGTGTAAAGATTACACATAGTAGCGTTTGACCGCATCTGAATTGATTGGTTTTGGCCAAACTTCTCTGTCCATTTCTGCAAGTATAAGTGCTTCTCCTGTCAGTACTCTGTTAACCATGTACGTGCCGTTCCAGTTGGGAGAGAATTTCCCTTTGGCCTCGTCTTGATGTGGGAAGATTTTCTTTAACACCAGCTGTCCTAGTGTGAACTGTCTTGGCTTGACTTTCTTGTTGAAGGCTCTGTTCATTCTGTTCTGATAAAGTTAACCATGACAGATTGCATTCATTCTTCCGTCTATGAGGGCTAGTTGCTCATAACGGTTCTTTACCCATTTTGCGTCGCTGAGCTCAACTTCTTGCATAATCCTTAGAGATGGAATTTCAACTTCGGCAGGAATAACATCTTCTGTACCATAAACCAGCATATAGGGAGTTGCCCCTGTTGATGTGCGGATTGTGGTGCGGATTGTGGTGCGGTATCCCAATAAGGCGAATGATAACTTTTCATGCAGTGCTTGTGCCTTTATATCATCTTCCTTAGTATTTTCTTGATGTTTTTGTTGGCGGCTTCTACAGCTTCATTCATTTGCGGTCTGTATGATGTGGAATTCTTGTGCTTGATATTGAAAGTTTCACACATGGCTTTCATCAAGTCACTGTTGAGATTAGAACCATTGTCGGTGATGATTGACTCTAGAACTCTGAATCGGCAGACAATGCGGTCGCGGACAAAGTCGTCCATGACTTTCTTAGTAACAGCTTTGTAGGAGGCTGCTTCAACCCATTTAGTGAAGTAATCAATGGCTACCAGAATGAACCTTTTTTTCGGTTGGAGGTGCAAGACTCGATTGGTCCAATAACACCCATGCCCCAGGTGGTGAACGTCCATGGTGAACTTGTTGCATTGAGCTCACTTAGAGGTACCTTTATCATATCTCCATGTATCTGACAGCGGTGGCATTTTCGGACGTACTGGATGCAATCCGTTTCTATAGTCATCCAAAAGTAACCAGCCTAGAGTATCTTCTTTGCTAAAACAAAACTGTTCATATGCGGGCCGCAGGTCCCAGCATGGATCTCCTCTAGTAGCTTGGATGCTTCCTTTGCAGGATTCCTCCGCTGTGAAAGAAATTGTTGGACAACCTCCGAAGTTTGAATTTCTGAGTGGAATTTGCAAGCTCTAGGTAACCTCCTTTTGCCAAATACTCCTTGATATCATGAAACCAAGGATTTCCGTCCGCTTCTTCTTCAGCATGTGCACAGTAAGCTGGCTGATTATTGATTTTCACTAGGATGGGATCAATGAAATTTTTGTCTGGATGCTGAATCATAGAAGACAGAGTAGCTAATGCATCAGCGAACTCATTCTGGATTCTGGGGACGTGCCGGAGTTCTATCTTCGTGAACCTCTTTCTCAATTCCTGTACGTGATGCAGATACGGTAGTATCTTGGAATTCTTGGTTGCCCATTCTCTTTGTACCTGATGTACCAACAGATCCGAGTCACTGATTACTAACAACTCCTGGATGTTCATTTCAATGGCCATGTTGAGCCCTAAGATACAGGATTCATACTCTGCCATATTGTTGGTGCAGGGGAACCTGAGCTTGGCGGATACCGGATAATGCTGACCGGTTTCCGATATTAAGACTGCTCCAATACCGACTCCTTTGAAGTTTGTTGCTCCATCAAGGAACATCCTCCAACCATCATAGGATTCTGCAATGTCTTCTCCTATGAATGATACCTCCTCATCGGGGAAATACATTTTTAGGGTTTCGTATTCTCCATCCACAGGATTCTCAGCGAGGTGGTATGCTAGTGCCTGTCCCTTAACCGCTTTCTGAGTTACATACACAATGTCGAACTCGCTCAGCAGGATTTGCCACTTGGCCAGCTTGCCAGTGGGCATGGGCTTATGAAAGATGTACTTTAATGGATCCATCCTTGATATGAGATATGTGGTGTAGGCACAGAAATAGTGCCTTAGCTTTTGAGCGACCCAAGTCAAAGCACAGCAGGTGCATTCCAGAAGAGAATACCGAGCCTCATACAGAGTGAATTTCTTGCTGAGATAGTAAATAGCTTGTTCCTTCCTTCCTGTTTCGTCGTGCTGCCTGATACGCTCAAATTACACCTTAAAAATAGTGTAAAGCGGTCGAAGTCAAATATAATTTCGAATCCCACAGGGAATAGGCGTGAAAAGATTACTTTGGTAGTGTGATTTTAAACTTAAATCGTATTCCTGTTCCGTTAATGTAACAAGAATATGGGAATTGATTATGTAATGATTTAATTGTAATAGTAACAAAGATGATTAATTAGAGTTGTAATTAATGTAATTAACTAAACCAAGGTTGTGTCCCCTTTAATGAAATGTAATGCTAATGGGTATTAATATGATGTATTTCTAATGGAAGGCCCTTTAGATATACAAATGATTTCTAAATAACCACCCAATATTTTCCAAGAGTTGGGTAGTATTTCCTCTTTATGATTTTCCCAAATATAAAAGAGTTGCAATGAAGAGTAATAAATTATTGCCAAATAAAACCCACTTATCCCTAAGCGATTCTATTAAACAAGGTTTAAAGCCTTGAGTCTTTGATATTTACTCCTACCAATTCTAACTCACTTTTTCAAGCTAAGAAAAAATTAATGGCACTTGTTAATGTTTGCAACCACCAACAATAGATGAATAATGAGAAGTAAATAAATATCAACCAACCATTATATATATATTCAATGTCAAATACCCAATAACATAACATCCATTTAGGGTCCACAACCTTAGTATTTAAAACTAGCCACTCATACTAAATGATAAAAAGATAAGAGTATTTAATGCCATGAATGCTTACAAAACACAAGAATCTTCACTTCTAACACTTCCAAAAAAGAAGAATATTCCAAAGTTATGTTGTAGCTCTAAAACCAGACAAGAATGACCCACAAAACCCAAATAAATCTATTTATAATGGGCTAATAATCGGGGCCAAAAAAGGGACAAAAATACCCTTTCAGGTCAGCTATGCGACCGCATACCTGTCGCAGAACAGGTATGCGGTTTGCATTTTTCACAAGGCCATCGCATACGTAAAACCCTAGTTTCCAGGTTCCCATCGCATTGTTTGGTCTGCGGTCCGCATTGCTGAAATGCGACCGCAGAACTGCATCGCATTCTTGAGATGGCGTCAGGTCTTTGTGGTTCAGCAGTCACTTATGCGGCTCGCAGATGAGTTATGCGATCGCATAATGGACCGTAATTTTGCTCTTGAAATTGGACAATCTTTCTGTTGAAGTCTGCAATCCAACTGGACCATCTGCGGTCCGCATAGCAGGTCTGCGGTACCTCCTTGTGCGCTCTGCGATCGTATATTGCTCTTTCCCTCCTTTTTAGGTTTTTTTTCTCTTTTCAACGTTCTTGAGTGTTTAAGCCTCATGCACTGCAAAACATCAAAATTCCATAAGTATAAAGGGTAAATGCTCTTTAAAACCTGCTATAATCTAAGAAGTTTGACATTAAATGTGCCGCAATTCTCCGGCGCATCAACACCCCCAACTTAAACTCTTGCTTGTCCTCAAGCAACAACATTGACTCTATCCTAACCTAGACTCCAAATACAAGACCGGAAACAGTAATGACCAATGATAGTGTTAAGTGCCAATCCCACAAGCATGCATTTTCATTTATTTACCCTTCATGAACAGTCACTGCTATTTACAAGATCAACTAGCGAGCTTTGAGCGTCGACCAATTTGACAAAATGTTACTCTCAGCTGAGTGACTTGCATCCGACTTCAAGAACTCAACTACTATCAAACTTCACAGTTCATGTGCCCTTACCAGAAAGAAAGAAGGTCCCAACTCACAATATTTACAATGACAACAATAAGGGACATATTTACCAAGACACTCACACTCACAAAGAGTTTCAAGTGTTACAACACATCATACCATAGGCTTGCCCTTATTTTAATTCGTTGCTTCTTCAAGAACATTCAGTTGGAGATCTCATAAGGACTTTTTGGCTTGTAATGTAGGCTTAGGGAAAGGTTGGATAATTATTTGGGTGAGTGAATACGCCCTCCTTGAACACTACTCGCATTTTCCTTTCTCGTTGCACTTTGTTTCTTTTTCACTCCACATAGCCTCCTTTGCATTTAGTTACCAACATAGAACTACTTGAATTACCTCACTAAATCTATTCAAAGCTCCCATATTTATTTACAGACATGCCTCTTTTTCTTTTCTTTTTCTCTTTATATATCTTTTGGAGCTTGAATAATTTTCAAATGAATCTTTTGAGGTGTAAATTATACGCTCACTGCACAACCTTACCATTCTCCACTTTGACACCAAACCCCCAATTTAGGCTTTTTGCCTCATTCTCAATGTTCAAGGAAGGACGGGTTCAAAAGAGGGAATTATTTTACAAAAGGGAAAGGTTTGTAATGAGGTGACCAAAGAAAGGGTTCAACGCTCAAAGGGGGTAACTAGTGATAGTATTTATACAATGGTGGCCCGAAAGGCTAGCGGGGTTTCCAAATAACACAAAGAATGCATAAGGTCATTTTTCCAACCAAACATAATTATCATCAGCATTGAAAAACCAACCGGGCAAGTTCTAGATGACATAAGTGAACACAAGAATTATTGATACAAAATCTAAAACACATGGCAAATGATTGTTTGGCCCAACATAGTTTTAGCTCATGAGTCAAGGCTTGACAACTTGCAACTTTTCATCATATTTACATGTATA
>ML442733.1:101261-111809 GCA_005239535.1 Nicotiana rustica | reverse complement strand
AAGAAAAACCAAAGGGAATTCATTGTTAACAACTAAGGAAGACCCTACATAAACTAACTACTAAAGATACACTAATATCACAAAACGGGTATGTACATTGTTTTCTCAAAAACTTGGAGATCACACACAAGTACAATAGTATCAAACACAAGTACCATAGTTCACTGATTATCCAAGTTGTCACAAAAGATACTCATATATAGATACCTTGCCACCACCCCCAACTGAATAGCATGCATTGTCCCCAATGCATAAGAAATGTAAAATAGAGTAAGGGGCTCCCTGGGGCGCGCTAAGCACTACGGGAGTCAGTGGTCTACTGGGTGGCAGAGGGGTCAACGACCGCCAATAGAACCAGATCGATTGAAGTCGCATCATGAGGAATGACGTCTACTGGCGGTGGAGGAGCTGCTGAAGACTCAGCTGGAGGGGTGACTGCTGCTATAGGTGGGGTGTCCTCATGTCCCACATCTGAAGCTGGAGCCTGAGAGCTGCTGGCTCCGTCTACTAAGAGCTGAGTGACTGACGCTGTAACCGGGGCGGCTCTATCAACCAGAGATCGCTTTATCGCAATCTGCATCTGCTCATCCTCTGCCTGCTCTGCAGCTGTGATGACTGCAATCCCCTTACCCTTCTCCTGAGGGCCCTCCTCATTATCTGACCCTGAGTCAATATCCTCCTCATCAGTCTCCTCATCCTCGGACGCTGAAGAATGTCCGGAATCCTCCCCAGAAGGTACATCAACTGGTGCATGGGGGAGAGGGAGGCTGAGAGACTCTCACAGTCGTGGCTGCCTAGGCTGTCATCAAAGTAGAGAAGTTGAAGTCCAGTCCACTGTCAGCAATGTCTGCTCATTGCTCACCTACCTTGGGCAGGAAAGAAGATAAATCAAACTCCAAATGTTGCATCTTGTGGAGCTCAATCTTCAAAGTAGATACGTCAGTACGGAGCGCTGGTAGGTCCCCAACCTCACCCCGCTCTATCTTCTCAATCTTGGCCTCAAGTCCCTTTAGGCGACCCTCGTAAGATACATGTTTCTCCTGTAGAGTCACTGAAGACTGAATGGGGGTCAGGCTTGCCGGATAAGTGTGGGAAGGTCTCTCAGGAGCTTGTCTACCTTAGCATTTGTGTGCTGAGCCAAGAGACCAAGCTGTGAAAGAACAGGTAGTGGAACAGCAGATGGAGCACTAGCCCGAGGGGTAGGCTGAGGAGCAGCAGTGGATGTCTCTACCATCTGAGGTGCTATGGGAGTCTGAGAGTCGGAGGTCTCTGCTTCAGTAGAAATCTGAATTTGAATCTCTTGGAGGGTAGCAACTTTCTTTGGCGCCGCATCACTAATGTGTGTGATGTCGATGTCCTTCGAAGCTTGACCTTTCTTGTCAGAGGTAGGCAATAATGGAACACGAGCATCCCCACATAAGGCAGTGATCAAGCAGGGGAACGGGAATGATGTTTGTGTCTTCCAGGCCCGGACTCCTATTTCCTTGAAGATGATGTAGCTCACATCAATTGTGATCCCTGTCATAATGCAAGCAATGAGAATGGCTTTCTCAATTCTTATCTCTGTTTCATTTCTGGTAGGGACCAAACGTGAAGTGATGGAGCTGAGCCAAATCTCCCTTCTCTCATAAGATCCTCTTTGTAGATTTTGTACTTGGGGTAAATCCAGGCTGGGGTCCCTCTGGAAATCACATATGCAACCCAAGCGCGTTCGCCATATTTGTTGGCTAATTTGGTATCATACTCGGCGGCGCTTGGGCGACCTGTTGGAATGTAATGAGCCTGGATGGCTTTCCTGTGGCATAGTACATCCTTTCCCCGAAACAGAACTTGCTCAGCGAATATCTTGTTGCGTTTGTGGTGAGCATTCCTGGAGGCCCCGTAGGAGGCATAAAACTCCCTCACCATGGTTTCATTATACTCCCCAGGTGGCTCAGTGAAGCGCTCCCACTTTCTAGCCTTGATGTTTGCTAGAATGTGGGGATATCGCTCTTGGATGCCGTTGAGACTCAACTGCTTCTCGGCTAGAATCTTCCGCTTTTCAAGCCCCATTCTTTACAGTTCTCTGGATTTAGGGAGTGGGAACCGGAGCTGGTAATCATCACCTTGCTTCCTCCTTACCTCAGCAACTAGGTCAACCTCCGGCTTAGTGTCCCCCTCATCATACTGGGAGGAATTCACACCAACGGATTGTGGAGGTGCTTGATGTGCTCGTTTGGCCGAAGGTGCTTGCCTGCTTGAGGAGGGCCTTTTACTAGCTGAAGATGTATGTTTGCGAGCCATATATGAAAAGAAAACATATGTGAGAGTGGAGAGGCGGACATAATAAAATATGAAAATGAACTAAAAAAAATCAACTCTGCGACAGGGTATGCGATCGCATAACCACTATGCGCACCGCAGGCCCGTCGCAGAGTGGCGGGTTGCATGAAGGAGATCAGTAATGCGATGACATATGCGATCGCATATCCATTATGCGGTTCGAATAGTCATCGCAGAATCATGCACCAAAAAAATGTGATGCCATTATGTGATCGCATAACCCACCGCAAAGGTGAGTCTGCGATCGCAGACTCGTCGCAAAAGAGGGGTTGGATTGGGAGGCACACTGTGTAGGTCTACGACGCATCTGCGGTCCACATTTCAACTATGCGATCGCATATACATCGCATTGTGGTTTCTTACTCATTAGACCTAGGGTTCAACATGCGACACAAATGCGGTCCGCATAATCAAAATGCGGACCGCATAACCTATCATTTTTGAAGTTTTTAACCCTAACAATGGTGATTTTCGTTTCCCTACCCACCAGGCCTTGTTTTCAGTTGTAAATCACTATTTCACCCTCCCTTTTACGATCAGACTTAGACCAAGAAGGAAAAATAAAATAAAATAAGAAAAAACGAAAAGCAAAAATTGCAACATTCAAATCGTACACAGAAATTAACCTGGAGATAATAAAAAAAATGAACAAAGGTTGAGATGAGGGGAAGGAAACATACCAGAGGAGTATGGAATGCACTTGAAGATTTGAACAAATATGGATCTTGAATCCTTAACCACTATTTTTTTTCTTTTTGTTTTGTTTTGTTTTTGTTAGTTCTGTTAGGGTGTGTGAAAATGGGGGTGAAAAGTTAGAGAGAAGGGTACTTACCTGGGTTCGAAATGCGGTGGGTACGTAACCGCATAACTCGATATGCGACCGCATATAGGTTATGCGGTGGACTTTTCAACAGCTTACCTGGGTTCGAAATGCGGTGCACTATGCGATCACATACAAGAAATGCGGTTCACATAGTGCACCTGGGCATCGCGTAATAGCCATGAAACTTTCCTCAACTCACTGCCCATGTCTGCGACCACAATGCGAGCCGCAGAGATGACATGCGATGTCAAATATTCCTTGTTTGCCCTTCACTTGCAATTTTACCCTGTTTCTGTGTTCTTTTGAACCTTTACCTACACTTACACACCCTTTATATTGTTCAAAGAAACTTATTTACTCAAAAATCAAAAATTAAAAAGACAAAAGTGTGTTACCACACATGGGTTGCCTCCCATTAAGCGCTTGATTTAACGTCACGACACGACGAAGTTGGTATTCTCTTAGAGTCATTCATCAATGGGGCAAGGACCATCCTTAAGAGCCAACTGCTCTACAACATGCCTCTCGCCATCTGTGCCCAAGTAGTGTTTGATGCGTTGGCCATTGACTTGGAATGTACGAAGTCTGTCCTCAGTTGCTAGTTCCACAACGCCAAATGGGGAGACATCTATCACTTTGAAAGGACCAGACCATTTGGATTTGAGCTTTCCCGGAAAGAGTTTGAGTCGGGAATTGAAGAGCAACACCAAGTCACCGACTTTGAACTCCCGTTTCAAAATCTTCTTGTCATGGACAAATTTCATTCTCTCTTTATACATAGTTGCACTCTCGTAAGCATGGAAACGGAATTCCTCCATTTCATTGAGTTGATCGAGCCTTAAATTTGCAGCTTCAGTCCAATCCAGGTTCAATTTATTGAGTGCCTACATGGCTTTATGCTCAAGCTCCACGGATAGATGACAAGCCTTTCCGAACACTAGCCTGTAGGGATAAGCACCAATGGGAGTTTTGTATGATGTACGATAGGCCCATAATGCATCGTCTAGCTTCCTTGACCAGTCGGTCTGGTTTGCATTAACAGATTTTGCTAGGATGTTTTTAATCTCCCGGTTAGAGACTTCTACTTGGCCACTCGACTGGGGATGATAAGGCGTTTCCACCTTATGCTTGACACCGTATTTCTCCAACAACCCCTTGAAAACCTTGTTGCAAAAATGAGAACCACCATCACTGAGAATGGCTCTAGGAGTGCCGAACCGTGTGAATATGTTTCTTTTCAAGAATGCGGTCACACTCCTTGCCTCATTGTTTGGAAAGGCAACAGCTTCAACCCATTTGGACATGTAGTCCACAGCTACCAGAATGTACTTGATCCCACAAGAACTTACATAGGGTCGCATGAAGTCAACGCCCCACACATCAAAAATTTCAACCTCCAACACAAAATTCATGGGAATTTCGTGTCTCTTGGAGATTGATCCTTGTCTTTGACATTGGTCACAAGCTTTGGCCATTTGATTAGCATCATGATAGAGAGATGGCAGTAATATCCACATTCGAGCACTTTCGCTGCCGTCCGATTCCCTCCGTGATGACCCCCACTGGTGAGCCATGGCATGCCTTTAGAATTGGCATCACTTCTTATTCTGGGACACATCTTCTGATAATATTGTCCGCACCGATGCGGAACAAGAATGGCTCCTCCCAATAGTATTGCCGGCATTCCCTAAAAAAATTCTTCTTTTGATATGCTTCCAAGTCATCTGGGATAAGGTCACTCACCAAATAATTGGCAATGTCAGCGTACCAAGGAGTAGTTGAAGAAGATAATGCCAAAATGATCTCATCAGGAAAGGCATCATCGATATCAAGGTCATCCTTTGGGCGCCCGTCTTCTTCCATTCTAGAAAGATGATCCGCAACTTGGTTTTCGGTGCCCTTCCGGTCCTTGACTTCAAAGTCAAATTCTTGCAATAGGAGGACCCACCAGATTAATCTTGTCTTGGCATCTTTCTTTGCCACAAGGTAGCGAAGAGCAGCATGGCTGTGTAGACCACCACCTTGGATCCCAACAAATAGGCTCGGAATTTCTCAAAGGCATACACAATAGCAAGGAGCTCTTGCTCCGTCACTGTGTAGTTTATTTGTGCTCCGTTGAGAGTTTTTCTTGCATAATAAATTGGGTGGAGAACTTGGTTGTGCCTTTGACCCAAAACCGCTCTAATAGCTACACCACCGGCATCACACATGAGCTCGAATGGAAGAGACCAATCCGGTGTGACAATAATGGGAGCCGTGGTGAGGTTTTCCTTGAGCTCCTCAAATTCTTTGAGGCATTCGTCATTGAAAACGAACTTGGCGTCTTTTTCAAGGAGCTTTCACATAGGATTTTCAATTTTTGAAAAGTCCTTGATAAAGCGCCGATATAATCCGGCATGACCAAGAAAGCTTCGAATTCCCTTTACCGAAGTGGGAGGAGGGAGCTTGGAGATGATCTCAATCTTCGCCCGGTCGACTTCAATGCCACTTTTTGAAATTTTATGCCCCAAGACAATGCCCTCGTCCACCATGAAGTGGCACTTTTCCCAATTAAGCACAAAGTTGGTCTCCTCACATCTTTTGAGCACTTGTCTAAGGTTGTCAAGACAATGATCGAAGCAGTCACCGACCACTGAAAAATCATCCATGAAAACTTCTAGGAAGTCTTCCACCATGTCGGAGAAAATGGACATCATACATCGTTGAAAAGTAGCCGGAGCGTTGCACAAACCAAATGGCATCCGACTAAAGGCAAAGGTCCCATACGGGCAAGTGAATGTGGTTTTCTCTTGATCTTCCAAGGCTATATTAATTTGTTTGTAGCCGGAGTATCCATCGAGGAAGCAATAGCAGGATCTTCCCGCTAGCCGATGAAGCATTTGATCTATAAAAGGCATAGGGAAATGATCCTTGCAAGTGGCATTGTTAAGCTTTCGGTAGTCCATGCATACTCTCCATCCGGTGACCGTTCTAGTGGGGATAATCTCATTCTTTTCGTTGTGGATCACCATCATGCCTCCCTTCTTTGGCACACATTGTACCAGACTCACCCACGGACTATCCGCAATGGGCTAGACAACCCCGACATCCAACCATTTGATCATCCTATTTTTGACCACCTCTTGCATTGAGGGATTTAATCTTCTTTGATGTTCCACACTTGGTTTGCTCCCTTCTTCCAATTGAATTTTGTGCTCGCATATCCCGGCGGGGATTCCTCGGATGTCCTCTATTGTCCATCCGAGTGCTTGTCGGTGCTCCCGCAAGACAATCAACAATTCATTAACCTGCACATCATTCAACAAAGAAGACATGATTACCGGTAAAGTGTTATTACAACCAAGAAATTTGTACCTCAAGTGTGATGGAGGTGGTTTGAGCTCAAGATGTGGTGGCTCAATGATTGAAGGCTTGGCTGGAGGAGTAGCTGGTCGCAAACCTTTCATCCCCGCTGTCTAGATCTCTCGTAGTCCAAAGCTAATTCAATCGTATCCGCCTTTGAGGAAAAGACATTCTCTAAGTCAAGAGAAAGCTTCTTTGGTGCATAAGTATAAGACCCGCGTCCTTCCAATGCGTTTACTATCTCCACATACCCCTCAATATTTTCATTATCAAAGTTCACCAAGAATGCCGTCAGTGCCTCGCCGAGGCATTCTTCTTCCATCTTCATCTCAATGGCATCTTCAACCTCATAAACAACATCAATTGCCGAGATTCCCTCGTATGCGCTTGGCAGTTTTAACCCCTTGCTAGCTTGTAAGGTGACTTTGTAACGACCCGGTCGGTCATTCCGTAGAATTTGCACAGTTATTCCTGTTATTGCCTTGGCATAGGTTGGTTATACCGATCCTGATGCGTTAGAGTTGGTAGGCTCGAAATCGGAAATATTGTAGTGAGAGTTTAGCCATTTAGTCTTTAAAAATATCCTTAAAGTGGGAAATGTCAACCGAGAGTTGACTTATTGGTAAGCGACCTCACAATACGGATTTATGGTTCGGATAGCTTTGGTAGGTGATTTGGGACTTAGGAGTGTGTTCGGAGTATTTTTGTGATGTCCGGTGTAGAATTAGGCTTGAATTGGCGAAAGTTAATTTTGGCAATTTCCGGTGGGCAGTGGAAAATAGGCTATCAGGGTCGGAATGGAATTCCGAAAGTTGGAACAGGCTCGTAATGTCATTTTGGATATGTCTGCAAAATTTCAGGTCAATCGGATGTGTTTGGACAGTTTCGGCATCGTTGGTGGAATTTAGAAGTTTCAAAGTTCATAGGCTTGAATTCGATGTGATTTTGGTATTTTGATGTTATTTTTAATGTCTCGAGAGTGCAAATAAGTTTGAATTACCATTTATGATGTGTTGGATTATTTGGTTGGGGTCCCGAGGGGCTCGGGATAGATTTCAGATGGTTAATGGGAAGTTTGGAGTGACTTTGGTGATTCTGCAGGTTGTTGTTGCTGGTGTTTTCGCACCTCCGGAAAGGGAGCCGCAGGTGCGAGATTCGGCTGAGTGGGGAGTGGTCTGCAGGTGCGAGGAATTTATCGCACATGCAAGGTCGCAGGCGCGGAAGATGAATCGCAGGTGCGGATTTGGGAGGTTCCAGGGGAGATCGCAGGTGCGAAAGGAGTATCACACCTGCGAAGCCGCAGGTGCGAGTAAGTGGTCGCATGTGCGAGATCCCTGGACAGAAAGTATAAAAACCAGCCTTCGCGAATTTTAGCCATTTTTTCTCAATATTTAGTCCGGGTTTTAAGCTTTTGAAGGGTTTTTGAAGAGGGAAATCGATAGTTCATCATTGAGATTTGGAGCGCTCGGAGGTCGAATTTCGAGGAAAGGGCACTGCGGAGTAGTGTTTTAGCCGGTTTTGAGGTAAGTAACGCTTCCAAACTTGGAACTGAGGGTTCGAAACCCCAAACTGTCTGATATTTGATGTTAATTAAGGTGACGCACTTGCCAAGTGACGGGCATGCGAGCGTACACCGGATATTTGTAGCCTGGCTCATCCCACGGCACTGCCTAATGGTTATCTCAAGTTGATATTGGTACTGTGAAGTTTGCGTTTACCTTGAACACAATAGAATCATGCTAAGTATAAATGTTAAGGCTTTACGCCAATATGTTCAGACCGAAACGGTCGTTTATTGCTGTCTCTGTTTATGATTATTGTTTCCATGTACTCAGTCCTGTTGTAGTATATTTTCATGCCTTAGTCTCAGAAACTGTAACTTGCATGCATATTTATCATTTTTTGGGCTGATATATACATCTATGAACTGTATGAGTGAGACTGGAAAAAAAAGTAGTGACTGAGTGTGGCCGAGAGCCTGGTATTGAGACAATTATGAGATTGGACTTCACACCGCAACGATAATTGAATCATGCCTTCGTTGGCTTGATATAGCGCTTGGGCTTATAGGAGCCCCTCCGGAGTCTTTACACCCCTAGTGAGCGCACAGATATTTAGGGATGGATCTTCTCCGTGGTGTTTATGTTCCGGAGATGGATCTTCTCTGTGGGGATGGATTGGCCTTTTTCCTCAGTAGTACGTGACCGTGTCACCTGTGTTATGTAATATCCGGGATGGACCTTCCCTGGGCCGGAAGGCCAGGTTCTAGTACTGAGTGGACGACCTTATGAGAGTTTGATTACTGAGTACACGTCATTCTTGATTCTATATGAATTCATGCAGGTATGCAGGGCTATAAATAATGATGGATGCATCTTGTTTATTTTCTGATATATTACTGTGATGTCCAAGTTATATACTGTTGTTCATAAGTATCGGAGGTTTAGTCCGTCACTACCTCTCAGCCCGTAGTTTGGTTTCGTTACTACTGAGTTGGTGTACTCACGTTATACCCTACACCTTGTGTGCAGATCCAGGTACATCGAGGTTCAATTCGGGTCCGTGCTAGCAGCTTTCCCATTGGAGTTGACGAGGTAGCAACTGGCGATCGTTATCTCGTCCTTCTTTCCTTTTTTTTCCACCTGTAGTAGTACTTTCAGACTATGCTATTCAGTTTTGATTTGGTTGTATTAACATTAGTAGCTCATGACTGTGTGACACCGAATCCGGACCGTAGTATTTGGATTCTATTTTATTTTCTTAAATTTCTTTCAAATTTGGAATTTCTCTTATTAATGATGTTGGGATTGATAAAGGAGCATTTTCTTCGGTGTTGAACTTAGAATATGTTGTAGTTAAGTGGCTGGCCTGTTTCCACGACAGGCGCCATCACGACTCCGAAATTGGGTCGTGACAAGTTGGTATCAGAGCCCTAGGTTGAATAGGTCTCACCAGTTATGAGCAGGTTTAGTAGAGTCTTGCGGATCGGTACGGAGAAGTCTGTACTTATCTTCGAGAGGCTACAGAACCCTTAGGAAACATTCCACATTCTTGAATTCTTGTCGTGCGAATCCATTTGATTCATCAAAAAGCGTAACTCTTTGAGTTCCTTTCATGTATTCGAATGCGCATGCGAGCGCTTGGTATCAGTTGTGCGTCGGTGGCTGGTGACTTCCATGGGTGAGATATGATTTTTAACATGTTAATAATTGGCCAGTCGGAAGGACTTGAGGCCGAATTTTTGTGTGTGGCTTGAGTGTTGAGATTTTGGTTGTGTAAGCACATGTGTTGGGGGACTTATATGTCCGTTTATGTCCTTATTGATGGAGCCTTGTTACTAGATGACTACGTGGTGAGTGTGGGTGAAAGTTAGATGTGTTCAGGTTTTGTGATCGTGAAAAGAATGGAGTAGCAAGAGATGTGGCAAGAACCATTGATTATTTGACTTCTCTATTGAGTTAAAATATGGCTTCGAGTTATGAGTATTGAAGGACCTATCGTATAGTTTAGTTGTGGAGTGAAGTGGGTTTTCCTGTTATGTTCTGAGTTCTTGTGATGTCTTTTGAGCTGACCAATGCCCCAACAATGTTCATGTAATTGATTGACGGTGCATGCGTTATAACTCCTTGGTTATTGTGTTCATGGATGACATCCTGGCATACTCGCGTAGCAAGGGTAGTATCATTAGCATTTGATTATGGTATTACAAGGATATAGGGAGGAAAATCCTTGTGCGATGTTTTCCAAGTGTGAATTTTTGGCTCAGTTCAATAGCCTTCTTGGGACACGTGGTGTCCAGTGAAGGTATCCATGTGGTTAGACGAGTGTGAGTAGAGCTTCCAGAAGCTCAAGATTTCCTTGACCACAACCCCAGTGTTAGTATTGCCATCAACTTCAGGTTCTTATACCGCCTAATAAGATGTCTCGAGGGCAGGCAGTGGTTATGTTTTGATGTAGGAAGGTATAGTGATTGTGTGATAGCTATGATTTTTGGAAGTGTATAGGGAGATATCATTTTGAGGTTAAGCAGGCAGGGGTATCTCCTGCGGGTTGTCCTGAGG
>ML442733.1:80942-99346 GCA_005239535.1 Nicotiana rustica | reverse complement strand
TGATTTTGCTTCTAGATGGGATCAAATGGAAAGTTCTTGGCTAGTTGGGTACGTAGTTGTTGTGGCTAGGAAGAGAGCATGAAGTTCTCATATTTATCATAGGATTGCATGGCGTATGTGGTATTTGTGTATAGTGGCATATGTGAGGTCACGATTCAGTTTTGGAAGGAAGGTTAGAACTGGCAGTTTCAGATGATTAGATAAAGGATACCACTATTGGGTGGCTGGATGAGAGTATACATTCATTAAGGACAATGTGTTTAAGGCAATGTGTTTGAATAAGGGTGCTTCATTGGTGTTACGTCGCTCTCTTGTTGGATCGACTGCTGATATTCAAGGTTTCTTGGTGACACAGAGGAACTATGAGGGTATCCCCCGTGGAAGGATTGAGTATCAGGGATGTGTTATGTATTTCACCAGTGGAGTGGAGATTAGATATAGTAAATTTGTGCGCTTCATGGACTTTGAGACTAAGAGTTATAATAAATGAATTATTTTGTGGTGGTGAACTATGAGGATGCGAGCAAAGCTAGTCAGGTGTTAGTATATGTCATGATTCAGTCATTATGAACCTTCAGAGAGTTATCTACCTATTGTGGATGACCAGAGTTGATTTAGAATATAATTATCGGTAGGCCAGTATGAGTGTGTGTTCTACACTAAGTCGGAAACATTGACTCCAAATTGCTATTGTGGAGGGATGTACCATTTGATTGTCACTGAGCTTATTCGTGTTTTGGAATGATCTATGAGTTACCTTTCGGTGATTTGAGGAGTTGTGATCGTTGGTTGTATATGTGCGTAAGGTGTAGTTCTATCAGGGCTCTATAGCGAGATTTGAGTAAGGTAAGTAATTGGGTGTTGCAGGATTGAGACGTGTTGGTTATGTTCTTTCTGGTTCGGGTGGGATGGTATCGTCCGATTTCCCCGTGGTTATGGCAATGCACTTTGAGTAATTGGTGTCGAATTTTTCATGGTTATTGATTTTGAGCAAGGTGGTTTGGAGTATGTCATGTGGTCCAGCGGTTTGATGGGATCACGTTTTGTGGCTTAGTTAGGTAGAGGTATGATCCTTGGTGTCGAATTTGTGTGATATGGTTTCACGATGTGTATCAGGCTTTTATCATAATGGGGTAATGGCAAGAGTTAGTGGCAGTATAGTCCTCTCCTCTAAATCTTCTATTTTATGAATTGAGCTATTGGCATGTTGTTATTGAGTGCACGAGTTGCACAAGTTATGGCTCTAGATAATATTGATGCTGATCGGACGAATGGTTGTTGGTTTCTACGTGTTTCTCTCATCATCGGCACCATATGAGGGTGTTAAAGCAAGGCTTTGTTTGATAAGAGGTTACCACCAGTCTTGGGTTGTTATAAACAGCTATTGTGATTAGGAGTCATCGATATGGGTTATTAAGTCATGTGGTATATTATGTGATTTCATCTTGTGTTGCGGATATAGCTTGATACAGCGTGTTCAGACTATTTCAGCTTATAGTCGTGGAAATTTGATCTTGTGAATGGACTCAAAAGTGAAAATTTAGTTCTAAAATTGATGGTCAGGATCGGAATTCAAAATTTCAATTGTGATGTGCTATTAGACCTATATGGAGTAAGGTGACATGGAATCCCCTCCTAATATGTGCATGGTAGGTTACACATCAATTTTTGGTGGTGTTTGGAACAACTCTAGGCACGTTTGAGGATGAACGTATGTTTAAGTGGGGGAGAATGTAACGACCCGGTCGTTCATTCCGTAGAATTTGCACCGTTATTCCTGTTATTTCCTTGGAATAGGTTGGTTATACTGATCTTGATGTGTTAGAGTTGGTAGGCTCGGAATCGGAATAGTTGTAATGAGAGTTTAGCCATTTAGTCTTTAAAAATAGCCTTAAAGTGGGAAAAGTCAACCGAGAGTTAACTTATTGGTAAACGACCTCGGAATACGGATTTTATGGTTCGGATAGCTTCGTTAGGTGATTTGGGACTTAGGAGTGTGTTTAGAATATTTTTGTGATGTCCGATGTAGAATTAGGCTTGAATTGGCGAAAGTTAGTTTTGACAATTTTCGGTCAACAGTGGAAAATAGGCTATCAGGGTCGGAATGGAATTCCGGAAGTTGAAACAGGTTTATAATGTCATTTTGGATATGTCTGCAAAATTTCAGGTCAATCGGATGTGTTTTGGACAGTTTCGGCATCGTTGGTGGAATTTAGAAGTTTCAAAGTTCATAG
The DNA here is from genome assembly GCA_005239535.1 of Nicotiana rustica. NCBI lineage: Eukaryota > Viridiplantae > Streptophyta > Magnoliopsida > Solanales > Solanaceae > Nicotiana > Nicotiana rustica. Next base: position 97,112 of record ML442733.1, on the reverse strand, counting down.
GCTTGAATTCGATGTGATTTTGGTATTTTGATGTTATTTTTAATGTCTCGAGAGTGAAAATAAGTTTGAATGACCATTTATGATGTGTTGGAATATTTGGTTGGGGTCCCGAGGGGCTCAGGATAGATTTTAGATGGTTAACGGGAAGTTTGGAGTGACTTTGGTGATTCTGCAGATTGTTGTTGCTGGTGTTTTCGCACCTGCGCAAAGGGAGCCGCAAGTGCGGTTCCGCAGGAGTGGACTGGGCTCCGCAGGTGCGAGATTTGGCTAAGTGGGGAGTGGTCCGCAGGTGCGAGGAATTTGTCGCACCTGCGACGTCGCAGGCGCGGAAGATGAATCGCAGGTGCTGATTTAGGAGGTTCCAGGGGAGATCGCAGGTGCGAAAGGAGAATCGCACCTGCGAAGCCGCAAGTGCGAGTAAGTGGTCGCAGGTGCGAGATCCCTGGACAGAAAGTATAAAAACCAGCCTTCGCGAATTTTAGCCATGTTTTCTCAATATTTCATCTGGGTTTGAAGCTTTTGAAGGGTTTTTGAAGAGGGAAATCGATAGTTCATCATTGAGATTTGGAGCGCTCGGAGGTCGAATTTCGAGGCAAGGGCACTGCGGAGTAGTGTTTTAGCCGGTTTTGTGGTAAGTAGCGCTTCCAAACTTGGAACTGAGGGTTCGAAACCCCAAACTGTCTGATATTTGATGTTAATTGAGGTGACGTACTTGCCTAGTGACGGGCATGCGAGCGTACGCCGGATATTTGTAGCCTAGCTCATCCCACGACACTGCCTAATGGTTATCTCATGTTGATATTGGTACTGTGAAGTTTGCGTTTACCTTGAACACAATAGAATCATGCTAAGTATAAATGTTAAGGCTTTACGCCGATATGTTCAGACCGGAACTGTCGATTATTGCTGTCTCTATTTATGATTATTGTTTCCATGTACTCAGTCCTATTGTAGTATATTTTCATGCCTTAGTCTCAGAAACTATTACTTACATGCATATTTATCATTGTTTGGGCTGATTTATACCTCTGTGAACTGTATGAGTGAGACTGGAAAAAAATGTATTGACTGAGTGTGGCTGAGAGCCTGGTATTGAGACAATTATGAGATTGGATTGCACACCGCAGCGATCATTGAATCATGCCTTCGTTGGCTTGATATAGCGCTTGGGCTTATAGGATCCCCTCTGGAGTCTTTACACCCCCAGTGAGCGCACAAATATTTAGGGATGGATCTTCCCTGGACATGGCTTGTCCGAATGATATGTTCCGGAGATGGATCTTCACCATGGTGTTTATGTTCCGGAGATGGATCTTCTCCGTGGTGTTTAGGTTCCGGAGATGGATCTTCTCCGTGGTGTTTATGTTCCGGAGATGGATCTTCTTCATGGGGCTGGATTGGCCTTTTTCCTCAGTACTAGGTGACTGTGTCACCTGTGTTATGTAATATCCGGGATGGACCTTCCCTGGGCCGGAAGGTCAGGTTCTAGTACTGAGTGGACCACCTTATGAGAGTTTGATTACTGGGTACACGTCATTCTTGATTCTATATGAATTCATGCAGGTATGCAGGCCTACAAATAATGATGGATGCATCTTGTTTATTTTCTGATATATTACTGTGATGTCCAATTTATATACTGTTGTTCATAACTATCGGAGGTTAAGTCCGTCACTACCTCTCAGCCCGTAGTTTGGTTTCGTTACTACTGAGTTGGTGTACTCACGTTATACCCTGCACCTTGTGTGCAGATCCAGGTACATCGAGGTTCGATTCGGGTCCGTGCTAGCAGCTTTCCCATTGGAGTTGACGAGGTAGCAGCTGGCGATTGTTATCTCGTCCTTCTTTCCTTTTTTTTCCACCTGTAGTAGTACTTTCAAACTATGCTATTCAGTTTCGATTTGGTTGTATTGACATTAATAGATCATGACTGTGTGACACCGGATCCGGACCGTAGTATTATGATTCTATTTTCTTTTCTTAAATTGCTTTCAAATTTGGAATTTCTCTTATTAATGATGTTGGGATTGATAAAGGAGCATTTCAGTATTGAACTTAGAATATGTTGTAGTTAAGTGGCTGGTCTTGTTCCATGACAGGCGCCATCACGACTCCGAAATTGGGTCGTGACAGACTTCCTCATCGTTAACTCGGAACTTGATTTCATTTCGTTCCGAATCCATTAAAGCTTTTCTCGTTTCAAGGAATGGTCTTCCTAAAATGATAGGAATCTCCTTGTCCACCGCACAATCCAAGATGAAAAAATCGGCCGGGAGAAGGAATTTCCCCACCTTCACAAAGACGTCATCAACAATGCCCACGAGTTTCTTAATTGATCGATTGGCCATCTGTAATCGCATGCTAATTGGTTTTGGAAACCCCAATCCCGCTTTCTCTTAGATTGCAAAAGGCATCAAATTTATACTAGCACCGTTGTCACAGAGTGCTCTAGCAAAATCTCTCAACCCAATGGTGCATGGGATAGTGAAAGCCCCCGAGTCTCCCTTTTTCTCCACAGTTGTTGTAGTAATTATTGAACTTACCCGATGAGTCAAGTTCACCACCTCATTCTTTGTCGTTCTTTTATTTGTCATCAACTCCTTCAAGTACTTGGCAAATCCCGACATCTCTTGGAAGGTCTCCAAGAATGGGATGTTCACCGATAATTACTTCAAGATGTCATAGAACTTTTCAAACTTTCCATCGTCCACCCTTCGTGTAAACCTTTGAGGGAATGGAGGAGTAGGTCGTGGAATTGGTGGAGGAGCTTTTGGGGCCTCCTTCACCTCTTCCGTAACCTCTCCATGCTTTGCTCTTTGGATCTTTACCTCTTGGGGTGCCTTTTCAACTTCCACCACAACCGGCAACTCAACTTGTGGTTCCACTCCTTGATCAAGACTTTCTACATCAACCTCTTGCTCACTCTTATCCTCGAGCACCTTACCGCTTCTAGTTGTGATGGCCATGCAATGAGAAGATGGTCCGCTTGGACCACCTTTTGGGTTGACCACCGTGTCACTAGGAAGAGTACCTTTTAGCTTGGGATTTTGTTCTCGTGACAAATCCCTCATTTGCATCTCGAGCTTTTGAATGGAAGCAGTGTGTGATCCCACTACCTCAGACATGTTTTTCATTGTTGCATCACTTCGCTCTTGATTTTGCAAGATTCTCTCAAGCATCCCTTCCATTTTGGTCTCATTTGATGGCCCCTCTTTGTATTGTGAGTTGGAAAATTGCCCTCTTGGTGGAACATAAGGGTTGGAACTTCTATTGACATAATTGTTGTTGTTGTTGTTCCACGATCCTTGACCACTTTTATCATTTCGCCAATTTTGTTGTCCTTTCCCTTGGGGGTTTGGTCTCTAATTGTTTTGTTGGAGGTAACCACCTTGAGAGTTTTGGACATAATTTGCTTCTTCAAAGTCTTGATTTCCCATTGATTGCATGTCTTCCACCATATTTACCTTTTTTGGTTGATTCCCAGTGAACATCTTTGTCAACACATCGATGTAAGTAGCAAGACCGGAAATCACTTGATCTCTCTCTTGATTTTCTTTAATCATGTTGGTAAGAGAAGGAGTACCGTAAGAAATTCCACCACTAGTATCCTCCGAATGCCATGCTTGATTATGCTTAGCCATTTTGTCTAGAGTTTGAGTGATCCTAGCGAATGACTTGTCCATGAAGGATCCATCTGCGGCATTTTTAGCGATGGACTGGGATAGTGGGTCCAAACCCATATAGAACTTCTCCATCAGAATATGGTCTGGGAACCCATGGTTTGGTGATCTCACTAGGTATAGATTGAACTGATCCCATGCCTCGTGTAAATGCTCCCCTGGCAGTCACTTTTCTAGGACTTTTTGCTATCTGGGAACCACTTTTCTAGGAAGGCTCGGACAAGCTCGGGCCATGTTGTGATAGTTTGAGGAGGTAAGTTTTGGAGCCATTTTTTCGCTTCTCCCACCAATGAGTACTTGAACACACGCAACCTCAAAGCATCATTCGTCACATTGGTTTGTTTGTGCATGGCGCATATACCCAAGAAGTTCCTTAGGTGTTGCGTCGGGTAAACATCTGTTGAATTATGGAAAAATCCTTCCACCTTGAGCAATAGAATCATTCCATGATCCACTTTGAAAGTAGATGCACCAACTACCGGAGGGAGGATAGCGTTGGTGTTGTTAATATATTCATCATTGTCGGCGAACGGGTTCTCCACTTCATCATACTCAACGTTGGCCATTTTCACCTAGTTCACCAAACAAATCGAGCAACGTGTGATAGAATAGAAAAAGATATCAAGTAAAGTACCCACTATCTAGTAATTTCAAAACCGTATTCCCCGGCAACGGCGCCAAAATTTGACACGCTCAAATTACACCTTAAAAATAGTGTAAAGCGGTCGAATTCAAATATAATAACCCAACAAGGTTGGGGTCTAATCCCACAGGGAATAGGCGTGAAAAGATTACTTTGGTAGTGTGATTCTTAACTTAAATCGTATTCCTATTCCGTTAATGTAACAAGAATATGGGAATTGATTGTGTAATGATTTAATTGTAATAGTAACAAAGATGATTAATTAGAGTTGTAATTAATGTAATTAACTAAACCAAAGTTGTGTCCCCTTCAATGAAATGTAATGCTAATTGGTATTAATATGATATATTTCTAATGGAAGGCCCTTTAGATATGCAAATGATTTCTAAATAACCACACAATATTTTCCAAGAGTTGGGTAGTATTTCCTCTTTATGATTTTCCCAAATATAAACGATTTGCAATGAAGAGTAATCAATTAATGTCAAATAAAACCCACCTATCATTAAGCGATTCTATTAAACAAGGTTTAAAGCCTTGAGTCTTTGATATTTACTCCTACCAATTCTAACTCACTTTTCCAAGCTAAGAAAGAATTAATGACAGTTGTTAATGTTTGCAACCACCAACAATAAATGAATAATGAGAAGTAAAGAAATATCAACCAATCATTATATATATATTCAATGTCAAATACCCAATAACATAACACCCATTTAGGGTCCACAACCTTAGTATTTAAAACTAGCCACTCATACTAAATGATAAAAAGATAAGAGTATTTAATGCCATGAATGCTTAAAAAACATAAGAATCTTCACTTCCAAAAAAGAAGAATATTCCAAAGGTATGTTGTAGCTCTAAAACAAGACAAGAATGACCCACAAAACCCAAATAAATCTATTTATAGTGGGCTAAAAATCGGGGCCAAAAAGGGACAAAAATACCCTTTCAGGTCAGCTATGCGACCGCATACCTGTCGCAGAACAGGTATGCGGTTCGCATTTTTCACAGGGCCATCGCATACGTAAAACCCTAGTTTCCAGGTTCCCATCGCATTGTTTGGTCTGCGGTCCGCATTGCTGAAATGCGACCGCAGAACTGCATCGCATTCTTGAGATGGCTTCAGGCCTTTGTGGTTCTGCGGTCACTTATGCGGCTCGCAGATGAGTTATGTGATCGCATAATGGACCGCAATTTTGCTCTTGTAATTGGCCAATCTTACTGTTGAAGTCTGCGATCCAACTGGACCATCTGCGGTCCGCATAGCAGGTGTGCGGTACTTCCTTGTGCATTCTGCGATCGCATATTGCTCTTTCCCTCATTTTTTAGCTTTTTTTTTCTCTTTTCCACGTTCTTGAGTGTTTAAGCCTCATGCACTGCAAAACATCAAAATTCCATAAGTATAAAGGGTAAATGCTCTTGAAAACAAGCTATAATCTAAGCGGGGTTGACAAGTATTCTTTAATTCTGTCAGAGGTCTACCTGGCTCAGGTGGTACCAAGACTAGAGGGGTTGACAAGTATTCTTTAATTATGTCGAAAGCCTTTTGGCACTCATCGGGCCATTTGGTTGCAGCGTCCTTCTTCAGCATCTTGAAGACCGGCTCACAGATAACTGTAGATTGTGCGATAAACCGGCTGATGTAATTAAGCCTCCCCAAGAAACTCATCACATACTTCTTGTTCCTTGGCGGAGGTAGTTCTTGAATGGCCTTGACTTTTGATGGATCCAATTCTATTCCCTGGCGGCTCACAATAAACCCCAATAACTTCCCAGCAGGAACACCGAATGCACACTTCGCGGGGTTCAACTTCAGATTGTATTTTCGCAACCTATTGAAGAACTTTCTCAAATCCTTTATGTGGCCAGTGGCTTTCTTGAACTTGATAATAACATCATCCACGTATACCTCGATCTCCTTGTGAATCATGTCATGGAATATAGTGGTCATGGCCCTCATATAAGTGGCCCCTACATTCTTCAGGCCGATGGCATCATCTTGTAACAGTATACTCCCCACAGCGTAATGAAAGCTGTCTTCTCAGCATCTTCCTCATCCAACCAAATTTGATGATAACCAGCGAAGCAATCCACGAATGACTGTAGCTCATGCTTGGCTCAAATGTCAATCAGGATGTGTATATTTGGAAAAGGGAAGTCGTCTTTCGGATTGGCCCGGTTGAGATCCCGGTAGTCGACACAGACTCTGACCTTCATGTCCTTCTTTGGCACAGGTACAATATTGGCTAACCATGTCGGGTATTCAACTACCCGGAGAACTTTGGCATTGATCTGCTTGGTAACTTCTTCTCTGATTTTAAAACTCATGTCAGGTTTGAATTTTCTGAGCTTTTGCTTTACCGATGGACACATTGGATTGGTTGGCAGTTTGTTAGCCACGATAGATGTACTTAGACCAGTCATGTCATCATACGACTAGGCTAATATGTCCTCATATTCCTTCAGAAACTTTGTGTATTCTTTCTTTTCTGACGGTGACAGATGAATGCTGATCCGTGTTTCCTTGACGTTTTCTGAATTTCCCAGGTTGATAACCTCAGTCTCGTCCAGGTTGGACTTAGGTCTGTTCTCAAAGTTTTCAACTTCTTTGACAATCTCGTCGGGTATATCATCTTATTCTGAATCGATGTCCGTTTGCTGCGTTGTCGCATTGCATGTCACAGTCATCAGTTCATCAAGACAAGTAATAGTAATGCTGTATAGATAAAGTAATGAGAAAAAACAGTAGTAATAAATAAGATAAACTAGAAAATGCTTTGATAAATTGAGTAATTATTTTGAACATTAAGGATCTTATTGCAGGAATTGAAAAATGTGGAAAGGAAAACTCATTTTAGTAAATAAGGCAGTAAGTAATGCTTGTTTTAGCCTTGCTACCCCGAGGCTCGTCGGGCATTGGTTGTCCTGATAGTCTAGTTTTTGAGGTATGTCCCTCTGCTCACAGCCTGTATGGAAGGGTCTTCCTCCTCCTCCTCTTCAAGAATAACACAACAATCCATATCATTGTCTTCCAGAGACAAATTCCTCATTGATGCTAGTGCTTCCTCCTCGTCTGACCCATAGATAACGTCGGCTTGTTGGAAGGTCTGCTCCAGATTCGGTATCGACTGCTCCAGTGGGTAGTAAGGACCGCGCCAAGGTGGCGACCAATCTTTATACTCTTTCCAAGTGTAGTCGTATCCCAGACCGAAAGTGGTGCCATGGATTTTGATCTTGATAGGTTTGGAGATTCCTTGAAGGTTCTTGCCGAGCCCTTTGCCAAGATCGTACCCACTCCATTTTAGTATACTCTCGATCTTGCTATCCCACAATTTTTCCTTGTCGATGGCATTGACCCGTTCAATGTGGTGGTAAGTTTCTCCACCCAACTTTCTTCTTCCTCGGATCACCGGAATAGTCTGGCGGTTGTAAATAGGGTTGCTACTGTCACAATGAATAATCACCTTTTGGTGGTTCCACTCGAACTTCACTTCCTGATGTAGCGTTGATGCTACGGCCCCAGCAGCATGGATTCATGGTCGTCCCAATACCAGTTTGTAGGATGCTGGCACATCTATCACTTGAAAGTCAACCTCGAACCAAGTTAGTCCCATTTGCAGGCATAGGCTTATCTCACCAATGGTGGACCTTTGAGATCCATCGAAAGCTTTCACATTGATTGCTCCATACTTTATCTCATGCAGCCCTCTACACGAGCAAATGTTAAGACTGGATCCTCCATCGATCAAAATTCTATTGATGAAATAATCTTCGCATTGCATAGTGATGTGCAGTGCTTTGTTATGGCCCAATCCTTCAGGAGGCAGCTCGTCCTCATGGAAAGTGATCTTGTGACTTTCCAACACCTATCCCACCATATTGACCATTTTCCAACTAGTGATGTTGTTTGGTACATACGCTTCACTCAACACTTTCAACAGAACACTTCGGTGCGTCTCAGAATTCTGCAGCAAATAGGGGAAGTATATTTGTGCTGGCATCTTGTTCAGCTGGTCGGTGACCGAATACTATTTAGCCTTTACTTTCCTCCAAAGGTCGTCTGGACCTGTCTCAATAAGGGGAGGTCGGTTGGCAACTTGTTTGCTCGATTCGGCCAGATGTTCAGGGGTATAAACTCTACCAGTTCTAGTCATATCCTGTGCTGCGACAACTTCCTCAGTTTTGACCTTGCCTTTCCTTCTTTCCTCAGCTGTATAGTCCCACGGGATAGCGTTTGTATAGAAGGGTGGCGTGGTCGACATCTCCACTGGAATTGGTGCGGCTATCCTTACTTCAAATGGAACATGTGCCTTGGGTGGCAAGACTGCAACCTCATATGGCGCGGGTGCATTTGCCGGAGATACGAACTCAACTTCAATTGGTATTGGTGCCTTTGTGGGTGGCGCTGCTTCAAACTCAAGAAGTATGGACATATTTACCTCAGCATCCCCAGATGTTTGAATCTGGACTATGATCGAGTTGAGAGTGACTGCTGGTTTCTTTGGATCATCGCCTTCTACGATCAACCCGATTGATCCCTCGGGGTCATCTTCTATTTCTATCATATGGATACCTCCACCCTTATGGTATGTCAAAGGGTTGTGGCGGACGTTCGGAGCGGGCTCCTTTGCCACAATGATTTTGTTATCAATCAGGGACTGTATCTTGTCTTTCAAAGAGTGGCATTCATCGATGGTGTGCCCTTTCATGCCGGAATGGTATGCACAGGATTTGTTTAGGTTAACCCACTGAGAAGGGTTCTCAAGGGTGGCAGCAGGGATAGGGGTGACGTAAGAGACAACTTTGAGTTTCTCATACAGCTGGTCAATGGGTTCAGCTATGGTGGTGTACTGTTTTGGAGGTCTGCGATCAAAATTGGGACGAGGTCTAGGGAAGTATTTGCGGGTAGGGGGTGATTGGTATTGAGATGGCTGGGAGTTATAAGTGTGGTAAACAGGAGCGGGTTGTGAGTATCTGGGTGAAGTAGGTTGATATGTGGGCGACGAAGATTGGTAGGTAGGCGGTGGAGCTTGGTAAGAAGGTGAGGGTGCTTGGTAATTCGGGGTTGGCTGGTATGTGAGAGGAAGTATTTGATAGACTTGGTATTTGAGTGGGGATTTGGCTCTCTGTGCGACCATTACAGCTCCCACGTCCCTTTTCTTAGACACACCACCGGACTGTAAAGCCTTATTTGTGGCTTGAAAGGCTTCAAAAGTTGTGACCATACCGCTCTTAATACCTTCTTCAATTTGTTCCCCTAATTTAATAATGTCGGAGTACTTGTGGATCTCAACCATCATCAACCATTCATAATACTGCGGGTCCTGAGATCGGACAAAGAACTTGTTCATCTTCTCTTCCTCTAGAGCAGGGCTGACTTTAGCAGCTTCGGATCTCCAGCGAGTAGCATACTCGTGGAATATTTCCAGAGGCTTCTTATTTGAATTCTAAATGTAGAACACAGCTGGTGCGTTCTCTGTGTTGAATCTAAACCTGCCCAAAAAGTCAGTTGCCATACCTATCCAGTTTGACAATTTCTTGGGGTCTTGGCTAATGTACCAAGACAACGCATCTCCTTTCAAACTCCTCATGAACATCTTCATGCAAATCCTTTCATCCTTTCCTACGCCAACTAGCTTGTCATAATAGGTCCTTAGATGGAGCCTCGGATCACCAGTACCGTCAAATAAACTTTGGAGGTTTGTACCCCTCGGGTAGTTCGACATCAGGTTATATAAAGAGGTCTTCATAATTCAACCCTTCAATTCCATTGTTTCCTTCAACACCCTGAACTCGACTGGTCAGTTTCCTAAGCTCCTCGGCCAAGTTTTTGATAAGCAGGTCCTTTTCATCGGACTCGGATGTGTGTGAGATAGGCGGAGTGGAGTGGGTCACGGTCTCACATAAATGGGGTTGTTGTAGGCATGTAAATGGTCTTTTGTGGGGTTCTGAGGTTTTGGGACAAGTAATGGAGTGTTGTTTGAAGTGTGGCAAGTATTGCATTGTGCCGGGAGAGCTTGTTTCTTTGGCGGAGTGGCGTGATGGTGAGGTGCGGGATGATTTTGTAGTCTCGGGACATTTTGTGGAGGTGTGGGGTTTTGAACGTTTGGGAAGTTGACGTCTGGGTCATTAAGAGAAAATGATAGGTTGGCCAGATTTCAGACCGGATCAAGTTCTTCTTGAAATTTCAGCAATTTCTGTTCCAGTGGGGACATGTTGTCATTCAGGACCTGAATACCTCGTCCATCACTGGCCTCTACCCGTTCAAGAATATTCTCCTTCCTGGTACCGCTGGTTTCTTCCATCTTACTCTTGCCTTTGTTTCTGCCTTTAGGAGGACTAGGAGGAGTAGGTGGAGGGCCCTTGGATCTTGTGCGATAGGATGATGATGCCAGAATGCACGAACTAACCTTTGGGGAGGGGAATAATAAAAGAAAAGGAAAGAAAACAAAAGGTAGCCAAGTCAGTGAGGATTATGAAAAAATATTGCAGTATTTTAACACATAACGCGGGAATGTAAAACGTGTCCTAATTTGGGGACCTCTTTGTGCCCGAGGTAGGCCTAGCGACAAGTTGATTTGGAGAACTTAAGATGCTAAATGCCTCATTTTATTGATGAGAAAAATAAACGAATCCCAAAACGACACTGAATAAACGAAAAATAAAAGTCACTAATGGCCTTTGGCCTTATTACATTGACAGAGAAAATAAAGACATTCCTATCTATTTGGTCCCAGAAGGACCTTCCCCAGATTCGACATTCCTGCTTCCCTCTAGCAGCTTTCCCAGCTCGCGAAGTCCCATCAACAAGTAGGTTCTGGCTAGATATCCTCCTTCGGCTCCATCAGCCCTTTGACAATTTTCGACCATTGTGCTAAATTTCTCCCTCATTTCTATTATACCTCATTCTAAGTACCCAAACCTCTTGTTGGTGCTGATAGCCATGTCTTTCCACTCCTCGATCAACTTCTTGTTAGACTCATGTATTTTGTGGTGATCATCCTCACATTCGCGGATCCTTTTGCGCAGCTGGTTGAACTTGACTTGTGCTTCAGCCCTTTCATCTATAACCCTGTGACCTCGGACGTACCCTGGCTTGCTCTGCCCACTCAGATCCTCTTCTAACAAACCAAGATAGAAAGGGGTACAACCGACATGATACCTGTCTAACTCGATGGTGTCCTTCTCAAGTATAATCTTGTAGTGCCATAGGTGCTGAGCTTGGCACTTGTGAGGACTGTCATCATTTTGAAAGTCTACTCGAAGATGGCTCATTTTCTCTACCCTAGGTATGACTTGCTTCCTACCTGCTTGCCTCATAACTCGGAGAGGGACGTAAGTCTATGTCCCCCCTTAAACCAATCAGTATAAAAAATGATGCATCTCGGGATCGAATAATGAACTCATTTGTCGGAAATCGCTCAAACATCCATTGGACCTGTTCTTCGGTCAAGTTACCAAAGAGCTCAGCCCATCCTTCGGAATTTTCAAGCTCAGCAAACATGTCAGGGATATAGTTCATTCTCTTCGGGTGATGGAAAGCGACTTGGTCATCCCAAATTCTTTGATGAATGTCTTGTCGGTATTCGCCTCTTTGGTGATGTTCCATGAGCCAGAGTTAAAGTAATAAATTGCAACCTTCAAAATGTTTTGCTCCTCGTTGACATATTTCCAAGGCCCAATATATGTCTGCAATGATCATGGGCCCAATGCTGAAGTCTTTCCCATCAATCCCTTCCATTAATGTCTTAGTTACCATGGCCAGTCTGGTATGGATTCTCTCCTTCTTCATCGGGATTACGATCAAACCCAAAAAGCAAACCATGAAGACGAACACTCGGCGATGGATGTGTCCCAGGGAGGTGATAGCAAACTCGTCATGGTAGGTACGATATGATTTGCTGTGGCCGTACCTTTCGTACAACTAGTCAAAAGGAATGTACGACTTCTTCAAACATACCAATTCTACATTCTTCTTCAGACCCATCATTTTAAGGAAACTTTTGCCTGTGCGGCTCTCAAGCATCAGAAACCCCAGAGTTTCCCACACTAGATTAGCCAGTCCTCCTATGTCTTCTACCAAAGTTGCCCAAGTCTTTTTGACGATAGATTTGTCGCTAGAATGTAGGTCTTCCCACCAACTCAGCAGTCTTGGGTGGATGTTGGAGACCATGACGAATCTGGGGACATCGTGCCTCATATTCCTGCAAAGCAACTAAGTTTAGGACCTTACCCCCACCGGACTCGACTAATTAACATCAATAATTAGCAGGAAGCATTTAGTTCTCCAATTGAATGCACAGAACATGATGATGTCCGTTTGGGTTTAGAGAAACCCGATGGACCTTGGGATAAGGCTATCTTAAAAGCTATCGTACGGATGACACTTTAGCTTGACTAGGTTTGACCATGATGCATACAACAATACAATAGAGTTTCTAACCAGAGATAGGGTAAGGGCTTGAAATTATCCTAAGGGGAAGGTGTTAGGCACCCCTCAAGATCCACGAGTGTGGTTCCCGGCCAAATGGTTTTGTGAATTTGTACAGTTTAACAAATAACAAGTAAGGGCTCAAGTAAGAAGGGATTTTAAATATTAAGCAAGCAAGTGTTTGGAAAACAGTTATAAAAATAGTGTTTTAATCTAACATTTAAAGGAAGGGATATCCTAGGTTTGAAATAATATGGATCACATCAATACAATACCCGGTATGACATTCCTCAAGGAGGGGCTACACGTGGTATTAGTGCATCGGTCATCATATCCATATTCTACCATTTCCCACCCCGTGTAGGTATTTAAAGCGCGTGTTGGTCACGAACTCGATTGCGTGCTATTACCCGTCCCATCCTTTCAGTCCGGAGGAGGTTAGAACTACTATCCTAAAGGGAGGTACTAGGAAGACCCTCAGGTTTAAAGGTAAAATTCTAAAGCGACAAGTAAATAACATATAGGACTGCAGTAAATGGGAAACATATAGGAGCATATAAGAGGCTCAAGTTTACCTCCACAGATTATGCACATAATTAGCACGACTCAAACACATATAAGGGCAGTATTAATTGAGATCCTAAGACATGGAGTCTAAGTGAATTCAGGGGATCAATAGGCAGTTTTGTTATTACTGGAAATCCCTAATCAGTTTGCCTACTGATTAAAGGAACCTGTTTGCATTAGGCAACACACACAAAAAGAGGCAGATTTTCAGTTTTTAGAATTTTGTCACCTAAGGCTTTCCTGGGCGTGGGACAGTGTATATTAGTTATTGGAATCATTAAAGGAACTGTTGTAATTGTTTTTTACCTAAACATGTTGTTCTAGGTTGTTTCAGAACACATACGTATTACCAGTTGTTTTAGAGAGAACTGAGTGAGAATGTTTATACCTTTTATATGCATCAGTGATTAGACTAGGCGTAGTTGAGCAAATATGAACCTATAACATGATATCTAATGTACAGGTAGAAATGCATATGCAGATTGATGTGTATGCAGAACTTAGGCATGGTCTCTAAATGTGTGAGTGTACATCAATTAAACATGCTTTCAGAGAGATTTGGAGACGGCTTTGCTTATTATTGTTATCTTATCCTAAAACATGATTTCTAAGTGTCAACATTGCAATGTTTAAACACGTTTTCAGGAAATGCCAGATAGCTCGTTCATTAATTGCTTAGCCTAAAACAGGGTCTCTAGGTGTACATGGCAATTGAGAATATGATAGTAGAGAATATCATTTATTAGCAGGATTTTTCTAAGTAAGAGGGAACATGCTGAAACAATAGGTATGAGACCTAAGAAACATGATTTCTAACGCATGAATTTGAACATATGGGCCTAAACATGATATCTATGGCACATATAGGAAATAAAATCTAACAACATGGTTTCTAATGCATGAATTTGAACATATGGGCCTAAACATGATATCTATTGCACAAATAGGGAATAAAAGCCTAATAGCATGGTTTCTACCCCTTTAATAACTAAAGTATGCATAGGTACCCCCTCCCTTTTTCACTATCCATCCCCTGAGTTGTTTACAAATTATTAAAGACCAAGGATTATGAATTACATAACCAAAAGGAAAATAAGAAGTTATTCTATAGGGAACCTTCAATTAGGCCCAAATCCTCCAAACCTTATTCAATTAGGTCAAAGTTCCCTAAGGACCTCAAGGGCTCTCAAGCAATGCTCACACTGATCATAAGAGTTTGCAGTATCTGTTGAAGGAGAAAGAGTTGAATATGAGGCAGAGAAGATAGTTGGAGCTGTTGAAAGACTATGACATTACTATTCTATACCATCCGAGAAAGTCCAATGTGGTGGCCGATGCCTTGAGCCGGAAGTCAGCCAGCATGGGTAGTCTTGCTTATATTCCGGTAGGAGAGCGGCCACTTGCTTTAGATGTTCAGGTTTTGGCCAATTGGTTCATGAGATTGGAGGTTTCTGAGGCTGGCAATGTCTTGGCCTATATTGTGGCCCGTTCTTCATTGTTTGATCGTATTCGGGACCGGCAGTATGATAATCGTCATATATGTGTTCTTAGAGATACGATTCGGCATGGAGGTTCCAAGAAGGTTATAGTTGACGATGATGAAGTCTTGAGGATGCAGGGACGTATTTGTGTGACTGATGTTGATGGTATTCATGAGTTGATATTGCAGGAGGCCCATAGTTCCCGATATTCCATTCATTCGGGCGTCGCAAAGATGTACCGAGATTTGTGGAAGCATTATTGGTGGTGGAGGATGAAGAAAGATATTGTGGAATATGTAGCTCGGTGCTTGAACTGTCAGCAGGTTAAGTACGAGCACCAGAGACCCGGTGGTTTGATGCAACAGATTGAGATTCCCGAGTGGAAGTGGGAGCGTATCATCATGGATTTCGTAGTTGGACTCCCACGGACTTGGAGGATGTTTGATGCGGTGTGGGTCATTGTGGATAGGAAATACCAAGTCAACACGCTTCATTCCTGTATCAGTTTTCTATTTTTCGGAGAAGTTGGTAAAGATCTACATCAGGGAGATTGTTCGCTTGCATGGTGTGCCCGTGTCCATTATTTATGACTGGGGTACTCAGTTTACCCCCAATTTCTGGAGATTATTTCAGCACGAGTTGGGCACATGGGTTGAGTTGAGGACACCATTTCATCCTCAGACGGACAGACAGTCCGAACGTACGATTCAGATCTTGGAGGATATGCTGCGAGCATGTGTCATTGACTTTGGAGGTTCATGGGACCAGTTTTTGACTTTAGTTGAGTTTGCCTACAACAACAGCTATCAGTCGAGCATTCAGATGGCTCCGTATGAGGCATTGTATGGTAGGTGGTGTCGGTCACCAGTTGGGTGGTTCGAGCCGGGAGAGGCTAGGTTTTTGGGTTCAGAGTTAGTTCAGGATGCCTTGGATAAGGTGAAGATCATTCAGGATAGATTTCATACAAATCAGTCCAGGCAGAAGAGTTATGCAAATCGTAGAGTTCGTGATTTGGCATTTATGATAGAAGATCGGGTATTGCTTCGGGTATCGCCCATGAAGGGCGTGATGAGGTTCTGAAAGAAGGGCAAGTTGATCCCTAGCTACATTGGTCCATTTGAGATTCTTGATAATGTAGGAGAGGTGGCATAGAGACTTGCTTTGCCACCGAGTTTATCAGTCATGCATCCGGTGTTTCATGTATCTATGCTTCAGAAGTATATTGCCGATCCATCTCATGTGCTAGATTTCAACAGTTTCCAGTTGGACAAGGATTTGACTTATGAGGAGGAGCCGATAGCTATATTAGCCCGGCAGGTTCGTCAGTTGAGATCGAAGAGTTATCCTTCGGTCCGTGTTTAGTGG
>ML442733.1:57777-70613 GCA_005239535.1 Nicotiana rustica | reverse complement strand
TACAAAGTGTCTACCTGGCTCTGGTGAGACCAAAACTGGTGGTGTTGATAAGTACTCCTTCATTCAGTCGAAGGACTTTTGACAATCCTCGGTCCATTTGGTTGCAACGTCTTTCTTTAACATCTTGAAGATTGGTTCACATATGACTGTGGACTGGGCTATGAACTGGCTGATGTAATTTAGCCGTCCTAGAAAACTCATTACGTCCTTCTTATTTCTTGGTGGTTGCAACTCTTGGATGCCCTTTCCAATTCTATTCCTCGGCGGCTGACGATGAACGCAAGCACTTTTCTAGTAGGAACCCTGAATGCATACTTTGTAGGGTTTAAATTCAGATTGTATTTCCGCAATCTATCAAAGAATTTCCTTAAATCTGCTATATGGTCGGTGTCTTTCTTGGACTTGATGATGACGTCGTCCACATACACCTCGATCTCCTTATGTATCATGTCATGAAAGATAGTAGTCATAGCCCTCCTGTAAGTGGCCCCAACGTTTTTTAGGCCGAATGGAATCATCTTGTAACAATATACTCCCCATGGCATAATGAAAGCCGTTTTCTCAACGTCCTTTTCGTCAATCCAGATCTGATGATAACCGGCGAAACAATCCACGAAGGACTGAAGTTCATGTTTGGTACAATTGTCAATTAGTATGTGTATGTTTGGAAGAGGGAAATCATCCTTCGGACTGTCTCGGTTGAGATCCCGGTAATCGACACAAACCCTGACCTTTCCATCCTTCTTCGGTACTGGAACGATGTTGGCTAACCATGTTGGGTATTCAACCACCTTGAGAACTTTGGCATTGATTTGTTTAGTGACTTCTTCCTTGATTTCAGACTCATATCAGGTTTGAATTTTCTGAGCTTCTACTTCACTGGAGGGGACATTGGATTGGTGGGCAACTTGTGGGCTACGATAGATGTACTCAGTCCGGTCATATCATCGTATGAACATGCAAATATGTCTTCATATTCCTTCAAGAACTGCGTGTACTCTTTTTTCTCTGACGGTGACAAGTGGATGCTGATGCAAGTTTCTTTGACAGTTTCTGAATCTCCCAAGTTGATTACCTCAATTTCGTCCAGATTGAACTTAGGCTTGTTCTCAAAGTCCTCCACTTCTCTGATGATTTCCTCGGGTATGATATCTTCTTCTTCTGAGTCACTATCCTTTTTTTGCGTTGTCTCATTGCATGTCACAGTCATTGGTTCGTCAAGACAGGAAATAGTAATGCTGTATAGATAAAAGTATGAGAGAAAAACGATAATAATAAATATTGATTCATTGAAACATAAAGGTGATTTTCAATAATTTAAACAAATGCTTTTGAAACATTGGAGATTTTATTTAAAACAGAAATGCGAAAAGGAAATCATTAACAAACGTAATAAACAGTGCTTGTTCAGCCTTGCTACCCCGTGACTCGTCGGGCCTTGGATGGTCTGACAGTCCAGTTTCTGAGGAATGATCCCTTGCTCACAACTTGGATGGTATGCCCTTCCTCATCCTCCTCCTCGACAATAACACAACAGTCCATATCCTCGCCCTCCAGGAATAAGTTCCTTAAGACTGCTAACGCTTCCTCCTCCTATGATCCCCATATGACATCGGCTCACTGGAAAGTCTGTTCCAAGTATGGTATGGGCTGCTCCAATGGATACTTAGGACCGCACCATGGTGGCGACCAGTTGTCGTACTCTTTCCAAGTGTACTGATAGCCCAGGCCAAAAGTAGTGTCGTGGCGCTTCAGCTGTATCTGCTTGGAAATGCCTTGAAGACTCTTACCGAGACCCTTGACAGGTTCGATTCGCTCCAATTTGTTATGCTTTCAATCTTACTACTCCACCACTTATCCTTATCTATTGCATTGACCTGCTCGATGTGGTGGTAAGTTTCTCCACCAAGCCTTCTTTTACCCTCAACTACCAGGATAGTCTGGCGATTGTAGATGGGGTTTCTCCCATCTCCATGGATAATTACCTCATGATGATTCCTCAAATTTTATCGTCTGATGCAAAGTCGATGCCACAGCACCTGTGGCATGCATCCATGGTCATCCTAATAACAGATTGTAGGATGCAGATATATCTAACACCTGAAATTCGACCTCGAATCATGTAGGCCCCACTTGCAGACATAGACTGATTTCTCTAATGGTGGACCTTTGAGACCCGTCGAAAGCCTTCACATTCATGGACCTCTCTCGTATCTCGTACAGTCCTTTGCCAAACCTTTTAGTGTTGTCAATGGGAAAATGTTAAGGCTGGACCCTCCATCGATCAGAACCTTGGTAATGAAGTAATCTTCACATTTCACGGTAATGTGCAGTGCCCTATTGTAACTCATACCTTCAGGCGGAAATTCGTCCTCGTGGAAGGTAATCTTGTCGCTATCTAATACCTGCCCCACCATGTTGGCCATCTCTCCGCTTGTGATGTTGGTACGTACATAAGTTTCATTCAACACCTTCATCAAAGAACTCATATATGCTTCTGAAATTCGCAGCAATGATAAGATGGATATATGGGCTGTGGTTTTGTTCAAATGATCTATGACTGAGTACTCCCGGGCTTTCACCTTTCTCCTGAGGTCATCCGAACCTGTTTCGATGATGGGAGGTATGTTGGAAGCATGTTTGCTGGACTCTGCCAAGTGCTCAAGTATGTAGACCCTTCCGGTCCTGGTCATCCCTGTGCAGCACCGGCTTCTTCTATCTTGACCATTCCTTTCCTTCTAGCTTCAGCTTCGTAATCCCAGGGCACAAAATTAGTGTTGAAAGGCGGCGTGGTTGACACTGTCACTGTAATTGTTGTGGCTACCCTTACTTAAAATGGGATAGGTGTCGTGGTAGGTGGAATTACTTCAACCTCTAATGGAACATGCGCGTCTGTATGTGGTGTTACTTCAAATTCGAACGAGACTAATGTAGTTACCTCAACATCTCCTGACAGATGAATCTGCACTATAATGGGATTAAGTGTAACTGCTGGCTTCTTGGGATCATCACCTTCTTTGATTAACCCGATTGACCCCTATGGATCCCATTCTTCATCTATTTTTATCACATTGACGCCTCCACCCCTATGGTCTGGGAGGGGGTTATTGCGAACATTGGGAGTAGCTTCCTTTGCCTGGATGATATTATTATCAATTAAACACTGGATTTTATCCTTCACCGAGCGGTATTCATTGACGGTATGTCCCTTCACGCCGGAATGGTATGCCTAGGTTTTGTTCGGATTAACCCATTAGGATGGATTCTCAGTGGCTACAGCAGGGATGGGAGTGACGTAACCAACAACTTTTAGCCTTTCATATAGCTGGTCAATGGGCTCGGCAATGGTGGTATATTGTTTTTGTGGCCTGCGGTCAAAGTTGGGTCGAGGTCTTGGGAAACTTTGGCGAGCTGGAGGTGACTAGAAGTGGGACGGTTGGGAGTTGTATGTGTGATAAACAGTGGCTGGTTGGGATTATCTGGGAGATCTGGGTTGATAAGTAGGTGGATGGGATGGTTGATATGTAGGTGGAGGTGCTTGGTATGTAAGTGGAGAGGTTCGATATGCCAGTGGAGATTTGGGTCCCTGTGCAACCATTACCGCTCCTACGTCTTTCTTCTTGGATATACCACCAGACTGTAGTGCCTTGTTTGTGGCTTGTAGTGCTTCAAAATTAGTGACCATTCCGCTCTTAATACCTTATTCAATTCTCTCACCCAACTTGATGATGTCGGAGAATTTGTAATTTTCAATCACCATCAATTTCTCGTAATATTGCGGTTCCTGTGCCCTGATGAAGAATTTATTCATTTGCTCTTCGTCTAGTGAAGGCCTGGCTTTGGCTTCTTCTGCCTCCAACGAGTGGCATACTCGCGAAAGTTTTCAGTGGGCTTCTTCTTGAGATTCTTGATGGAAAACACGTCTGGTGCATTTTCCGTGTTGAACCTGAATCGATCCATGAAATCTGATGCCATGCTCACCCAGTTAAACCACTTCTTAGGGTCCTGGCTGATGTACCAAGACAAAGCATTCCCTGTAAATATCCTCATGAACAATTTCATCTAAATCTTCTCGTCTCTTCCAAGTCCGACCAATTTGTCACAATAGGTCCTTAGATGGACCATGGGATCACCAGTACCATCGAACATTTAGAACTTGGTAGGTTTGTAACCCTCCGACAGTTCCACATCAGGCTATATATAGAGATCTTCGTAATTCAATTCTTCGACCCCCTTACCTTTTTCTACACCTTGAACTCGGCTAGTCAATTTCTTGAGTTCTTCGGCCAAGTTCCTGATGAGCATATCCTTCTCACTGCATTCCGGTGTGTAAGAGATGGGTTGGGTGGAGTGAGGTAGAGTCTCCACGTATATGGGGTTGTTCTGATGGCCTGGTACCTGATCATAGAGGTGATCGTTAGTGGAATTTTGTTGTTCAGGAATGATTGGTGGGGTTTTTCTTGGAGTGTGGCAAGTGTTTTGTTGGTATTGTAGTGGGATGGTTTGATTTTTCGGTGGAGTTGTATAGTGGTGAGCTGTAGGAGGATTCTGTTTGTTGGGTGTATTATGAGGTTGTGCAGGGTTTTGAGTGTTCAGATAGCTGACATCCGGAACACTAAGTGAGACGGACAAGTTCTCTAGGTTCCGAGCATGTTCAAGTTCCCCTTGCAGTTTCAATAGACTTTGTTCAAGTTGCGACACAACATCATTCTGGACCTGAGTACCCCGACTGTCAGAAGCTTCTGTATGTTCAACTGGTGTTGTGTTCTCTTTTCTTATGTTATTCAAGTCTTCCATCTTGCCTATGCCTTTGCCTTTAGGTGGACTAGGAGTAGGAGAAGGTGGAGGGCCCCTGGATCTTGTACGGTATGCTGATGATGCCAGAATGCACGAACCAACCTTTGGGGAAGTGGAATAATCGAAAGAAAATAAAATAAAAACAAAAGGTAGCCAAGTCAGTGAGGATCATGAGAAAATATTTGCAGTCTTTAAACACATATTGTAGAATTGTAAACGCGCGTCCTAAATTTGGGAGCCTCGTTATGCCCGAGGTAGGCCTAGCGACAAATTGATTTGGAGAACTTAGATGCCAAAATGCTCATTTCATTAATGTAAATAGACGAATTCCAAAACGATACTAAAATAACAAATAAGAAATAAGTCACTAATGGCACTCGACCTTATTACATATATGAAAGCAAAAAAAAGGTAAATCTAACCTATTTGGTCCCAGAAGGACCTTCCCCATTTTCGATATTCTTTATTCCATCAAACAAATTTCCCAGCTCGCGCAGTCCCAGCAACAGGTATGCTCTAGACAGGTGTCCTCTTTCATTCTCCTAGGCGTTCTGGCAATCCTCGATTCTTTTGATGCCTTTGACTTCCAGCTCCACTATACCTCGCTCCAAGTGTTCCAGCTTCCTGTTGGAAAGGATATCCATCTCTTTCCACTCCTTGATCAGCCTCTTATTGGTCTCATGTATTTCACGGTGCTCGTTCTCATAATCGTGGATCCTTTTGCGCAGCCGGTTGTACTTGACATGAGCCTCAGCATCTTCATCTATGATTCTATTTCCTTGACTGATTCCCGGCCTCACTAACCCGTCTAAGTTGTCCTCCAACCATGCCAGATATAAAGGTGCACACCCTTCATGGTACCTGTCTGGTTCAATAGTATTCTTCTCCATGATGATTTTGCAGTGACGCATGTGTTGAGATTGGCACTTGTAGGGGACGTCGTCGTCCTGGAAATCCGCTCTGAAGTGACCCATCTTTGCAACCCTCAGCACAACTTGCTTTCTTCCCGCCTGCCTCATGAGTCAGAGAGGAACATAAGGATATATAACTCTCAACACGATTACCACTAAGTGTGGTGCATCCGTGGACCTGATGATAAACTCGTTCGTCGGGAACCATTCGAACATCCATTGCACCTAATCCTCGGTCAGATTATCAAAGAATTCCACCCTCTCTTTGGCAGTTTTCGGCTGAGCAAATCTGTCTGGAATGTAGGTCATCCGCTTGGGGTGATGGAATTCAATATGATCATTACAAGCCCTTCGCGGAAGTTCTTGGTGATATTGGTCCCTTTGAAGATGTTCTAAGAGCCACAGCTGCAGCAATAAGTTACAACCCTCGAAGTGCTTAACCCCTGTTTGAAAATGCTCCAAGGCTCAGTAAATATCATCTAGGATCATAGGGACAATGCTGAAGGTTTGCCCATCGATCCCTTCCATCAAGGCCCTGGTTACCATGGCTAACCTGGTATGAATCATTTTCCCTCTTTGTCGGGAACACTATCAAGCCCAGAAAGCACACAATGAACATGAATACCCTGCGGTGGATATGACCGAGAAGCGTGATGGAAAACTTGTCATGATAGGTATGGTATGATTTTCCGTGACCATAGATTTCAAATAAGTACTCGAAGGGGTATGTAGGATTGTTTTAGACACTCTAATTCAGCGTTTTTCTTCAACCTTGTCATTTTCAGAAAACTTTTGCTCGTGCGGTTCTCAGGTACCAACAACCCAGGGCGTTCCCAAACTAGTCCAGCTAGTCCTCCTATTTCTTCTACGAGCGGTGTCATTTCAATATTCCCAAAGCAGAATACAACTCTTTCACTATCCCAAAACAAAGTAGCGGCCTCAATCAACATATTGTTTGGTTGGATGTCCAAAAGAGACGGTAAATTGCCCAGATACTTCTTCATGTGTTTCTTATCACTGGAGGAAAGGTCTTCCCACCAGTCTAGAAGCATTGGTGGGATATTGCTGACCATACTGAATCTGGGGACCTTGTGCCTCATTTTCTGCAAGACAAAAATGGTTAGGCCCTTTCCCCTACCAGACTCGGCTATTTATACACTTATGATTATCATACAAGCATTTAGTTCTCCAAATTAATGCACATAACGTGATCGTGTCCGTTCGGATTATGAAAACCCCGGTGGACTTTGGATAAGGCTGCCTTAAAGGGTTAGTGTGCAGACGACACATTAGCACGACTAGGTTTGACCATGATGCATGCACAAGAGTAAGGTTTCTCTGGGGGTCTATACCGGTACCCTCGAGCGGAAAACTCGAGGGGGAAAGGCACGGAACCATCAACTGCACCGCTGATCAACTGGTTTTACCGCAAATAAGCCTTTCCAAATTTAGGGGGTGATATAAATTAGAAGAGCGCAACCACTCATCAAGCGTTTCTATAGGATTTGTATAGGCACAAGTGGAGTATGATGTTGAGCATGTTTATGCAGCAATAAATAAGCAATAAACAATATGTTGTCACGTATTCGCATATTATGAAAGCGATAAGTACAGTAATTGAAAAGCGGTTACATAAGAAAACAAAGAAACATGTCAGTTTCGTTTTGGAAAAAATAAATACTTGGAATATAAACAACTAATTGCACGTAAAGGGGAAAGGGAAAGGGTGCAACTATTAACAAAGTAAGTCACATTTAGACAAATTCACAAAGCGGTTTGTTAAGGTAAAAGCCTAGAACTCCCCAGCAGAGACGCCATGCTGTCGCGCCCCTTTTTTCCTCACCTTTCGGATTAGTCAGGGTTTTTGACATTATTAGGACAACTCGTTTCCTTTTAGGAAAAGGGATATAAGGAATTTAAAGAGTTTCCACCTAAAGAATTATGGTGCGTTAGGGAACCTATTTACGGGTCGTTTATAACACTAATTGTATAACATGAGATTGGGTAAGTGCTTGAAGTTACTTCAAGGGGAAGGTGTTAAGCACACCTCGAAGTCCACAACTGTGGGTCCCGGCCAAACTTACTATAAGAATTAATCAAAGACAAATAAGTAGTCTAAGAACACATATGTAGACAAATTAAGGTTTTAACAGATTAGCAGTCTAAGCACACATATGTAAACAAATAAAGGTTTTAACATATTAGCCGTCTAAGCACACATATGTAAATGGGTGAAAGGGGTCCTAAGTTGTTTACCCTATAGGATCATATCCATGAAATGCCTGGTAATCACTCCTCAATGAGAGGCTACACGCTGCATTAGCGCACAGGTCATCGTATCCTTTCCTACCCATTATCCCATCCCTTAGTGGTTATTAAGAGAGGTTTTATTTAACAAGCTCTAAGCGTGCTGTTACCTGCCCCTTTTTTGTGGTCCTGGAGAAGTTTAGGACCTCTAAATCTGGGCAGTTCTAGACAACCCCTAAGGTATTTAAAAGGGAAAAATATTGGCGACAAGCAAATAATAGGTAGCATCGGCAAATGAGTGAAAGAATGCAATCCAAAGGCTCATGTTTACCTCCAAACATATAATGCAAATAAACAACACGTCTCAAACACAAATACAAGCAGTTTTTTAGGGAAAAGAATCCTAGGACTGGATGTCTAGGTGAACATTAATATACAGAACATGCAACACTATTTCACAAACTCAATGGCAGGGTCCTAATCAGTTGTCCTACTGATTTTAAAACATGTAAGCCTTTAAGCAGTAAACACAATCAAAACGCAGTTGCCAGTTTATGTAGAGATTAATTACTTATGGCTTGCCTAGGCATGGGACTGTATACAATCGCCATTACAAGAATTGTCAACCAATTTAGAAGTTGTTTAACGTACAAACATACTGTTCTATGTGACACAGACTTAAAAAAAAAGGAATTTGTACCAAATTTGTTCAAAAAACAGACATCTATATGTGAGATTGTTTTTATACCTTTTCATAGGTCAGTTACTTATTTTAATTGAACTAGGTGTATTCAAACGGATGCAAACAGAATTCCTAGAACATGGTATCTAAATGCACAGAGGGATGACAATTTTTGTTAAGGTTATTTATTAACCTAGTAGCAGGATTCCTAAGTGAAAGTACTTATGCAAAATTAAAGCATGGATTAGTGATATGCTGAAGCAATAAATGTGAAGCCCTAAAAACAGGATATCTAATGCATGTTTAGCATGATTTGGATGAAAATGAACACATTAGTCCTAAGACATGGCTTCTAGTGCAGATTTGCAGAATACTAAGCCTATAAACATGGTTTCTACCTAGTCTTTACCCATGGTACCATACACTACCCTCCCTTTTCACTAGTCACCCCAATATCTGTTTACAAATAATTATTACAGACCAATGGCTGAATGAATTACATAAATGAAAAGTAAATTAACTATAGGGAGCCTGAAGCAGGTCCAAATACAACCTGAGAATATCAGGCCTTCAGTAGTCTCAAATGAGAAGGATTTCATAGCCAATTTCACGTCTAGGTGTGTCAGAGTTCCCTAAGGACCTCAAGGATCCTGGGCTGTGCTCACACCTAGACTTTTCATAATAGGGATTGAGTAAGTGCAGTGTGGAAGGGACAACCCCAGTGTGTCAGAGTTTAGAGGGATCTCAAAAGGATCCCAAGGCAGTACACACACAGGAAGGGTAGAACCTAGGGACTTAGGAGTAAAGTGAGAGTGCTTGACATAGTTTTAAAAAGGTTTTGAGAGGAAAGTGATTCAATAAGTAAAGGCTTTTTCTGAAAATAAGAACTTATTAGTAGTAAAACAGTTTGAAGACAATGTAAACATTTTTGAAAAATCAGCAAGCAACTTGATTGGTTACAGAACAAACAGGTCCAATATCACTCAACCACAGATTTCACTCAAGGGTTATGGGAATTGAGGACACATAGAACATATTAATACTGGTCCAATTAGACAACTTAGCAAAGTAGATCAAGCAAGAACATAAGTGAACAGACTAGGCAAACATCATAGTTTAAACATGCTGACAAATTGAAACATGCTAGATAAAGCAGGAGGTAGGTTATTATAAATTTGACATGCTAACCACAGATTAATCAGAACAGGATTCCACCATGACTAGGTGAAACAACAATTAGACAGAGTGGTTTAGACATACTAGTTGCATATTGAACAACAAGATAGTAAGCAGGAACAAGCCTAGAAATCAATGAACTAAAATAGTAATAGAACACATAGAGTTTGGACTTTGAAATTGAACTAGGACATACCATTTAAGGAGAGAAAACACAGAATATAGAGCAAATGTGGCCCAATAACTAACCTTGTCTTACAACCGGCTAGTTCAATGAAAAATTGCAAGTAACAAGAAACAACAGAGATATTTTAAGTGTAAGAAAGAGTTTTTGAACTAGTGTTCGTGTGTAGAAGTGAGAATAAAAGAGAGTATATATAGCAGTTGAGAGCTAGACAGGATAAGGTAAAGAATCAATTATGTAGCAATTAGAGAAATTTACAGATTTAGTCATAAAATCAGCAAAGTCTCTCGTAATCAAGGGGTAATCAACCAATTGTCAAAATTAGGATAGATATTCATGGAAATAAATCAAATAACCTTAGGTACGGAGTAGGTAATTATAGTAAATTAACAAGAGTTTAATTAAAGCAACAATTAGTAAGAATCTGCAAGTATCTCAGTTAATCAAAATAAGGCAAGAAATAATTAAAAGGTGTAGAAAATAGGAAAATAATCAAGAACTTAGCACATAGGTATCAGTACAGCAAATCAGTAAATCAAAGACCCGAAATAATACTAATTTATGGAAAATAACATAGGTTTTCCATGAATAACAGATGAGCAAAGTATAAACATATAGAATCGGTCAAGAGTTGAATCAGGAACCCTAATAGAAGCACATTAGGGTAAAGTCACAAGATATTCAAATTAGACGTAGGAGAAACCATGAGAATAAAAGCACAGAACTAAATCATGTAGCAAATAACATGGATCGACTTAGAATCCAAATAAAAATGCCACAAATTGGGGGTTTTTAGCATAAAATAATTAGGGTTGAGGCAAGCTCAACATAATCAATCAGAGACGCATAAGAATAAAGGATTAAACGTTTAAAGTCAGAAAACGTTTTGAAGAATTTTTTTTCAGGAAACCATAGTTTAGGAAAATGAAAAGCCACTTCGAAAATCAGAAGAATCTTCATTAAAAAAGTAAAAAGTAAGTCCGAACCATCTCAGATCTGAGAAGTTCAAGAGATAAAATTAGGGTTTTGCAAAATAACGCAAAGAAGAAGATACAAGCTTAGAAACCCATAGGTTTAAAGCGAAATAGGAAGATCTTACTCAAAATCGAGCGGGAACGGCCTGAAATAGGTAAGACAAAATCGAAGTCGTAAGTGGACTGACCCTGGTCTCTTGAAGACCTTAGAGACGACAGTAACTAGCATGGGAGAGCCATTAGAGGCCTGAGGGTGGTGAGGGAGAGTTAGGGTTAGGATTAAAGAGCATTCAAGAGAGAGAGGGAAGAGGTGACGGCGGGGTGAGAAGAGGGAAATGAGGGGTTTGGGAGGGTAGTCTTTAGGTTAATTAAGGGAATGAGTGATCTGGGCCATTGATAAAAAATAATCAACGACCAGGATTTGTTAAGGTGTTGGGTCGGGCAGGTTGGGTTTGGGCTTGGGGTTTATTGGGGTGGCTTATAAAGGGTATTGGGCTAGTTAATTAGGCTATAATTGAAATTAAGTAAGGCCATTTGTTAAATACCAAAATAAATTAATTTAAATAATTAGTAAAATAATTGCTAATTAAAAAATGAATTTTATGCATAGAAATATTTTAAAAATGGTTATTTAGCATTTAAAAATACAAAAGACTAATTTCTGGTAAAAATAACACAAAGATTATATACAAAGGCTATAATTGTAATGTTATTGCAATTGTAGCCAAAAGGTGCCAAATTGGCTATTTATAAAATAATTTGGACTTAATAACTCCATAAGTCGTAATATTAAATCGAGAAATGTTTTGAAATCATTTGTGATGCAATTTTATAATTATTTATTAGAAATAAAATACCGGGCAAATTGATAAAAATGTAAAAAAATTGTGAAAAAAATGCCAATTAATGTTAATGCATGATTTTGAAGGTATATATATTATTTTAAATTATTTTAGGAAAAAATTGGGTATCAACAATGATTACTTTGAGAATCGATGAAAGTGTTGCTGAATCATGGGATGCCGCATGTTCGAGGCATTAAATGCTTAGAGACGTGTGTCTAATTAACCATCAGAAACTTTTCAGAGGGGATCAAAGAATCTTCCGCCAAGAAAGGTATCTTTACCAACTTTCCCGTAACATAGAGATGTGCCACCGAAAAGTAGGGGACTATCTATATAGTATAAATATGTTCATATTAAATGCTCGCATAATAAAGCAACACGTGGAGGCGAAGGCAGAAAGAAACCAGGTCCGAAGGCAACAATCTCGTTTATTCCCGAAGGGAACAATATTCATAAAGACGAAATAAATGCCCGCCACCTGGTGGCATTTAATGGAGAATATTCTACAACATTAAGTGCGTACAGAGAATATGACATTCACATCCTACCGTCACACATTCTTCATTGGACCTCATAATTGCCATTTAAGAGGGGATTGATCCTATGACCTTGTTCGGCTAGATACCACTATAAATAGTTAACAACCATTGCAGGGAGAGATTTTTCTGAGAAGCTTATACTATATACCGTTCAAAACTCAATAATATTTTATATTCTTACTTATTAATATCGTTACTATTGTCTCCTAAAGCTCTGCTCTCGGAAGTAAGATTTCTGGTGTCTTATCTCTATTTTAATGTTAAGTTTTATATTCTTATTTAATTTATTTATCATTTTGGGATCAAATCGTTTACTTATCTTTAAACTATATACAAATTCAGGCAAACCGTCTTATGGGTAAACAATCATACTCATTGATTATCTAATTCCTATTCCATACTGGATACCTAATTTTCGGCATTGATCTCTTATATAAGTTTGTAATACTATTATTGAAAATGAGATACATTCCACTTTCCT
>ML442733.1:42471-57312 GCA_005239535.1 Nicotiana rustica | reverse complement strand
CCTAAAAGTTTTATTTGGCCAGAAATTCTTTTTTTTTCTTTAATTCAAATGAAAAATATCCCATATTGTATATCAGTATATCTCTAGAACAAATATTTGCGTATATATATACAAGAAAATATGTGTCATACATTGAGATATACAAAGAACATGTAAATTATTTATTTACATTTTGAGATTCTGACATATAAAGAATGAAAATAAATTTTTGATATCCATTTTGATATACACAAATAAGGAAAATAAATTTGTGATATATACTTTGGTATACACCTTATTTGATATGTTATACACTATGATATACAAGGAATATAATTTTTTGTGTGTTATACACTTGGATATAGCGACAACAAACAATTATAGACAACTATATTTAAAATTTTATATTTTAGATATGAAGGAAAGTAAAGTTTTGATAAACACAAAGAAGAAAATAAAGTTGTAATATAAATTTTGATATAGCATTATTGTGATATTCAGGGGCATATACAGGAAGTTTTGTAAGGAGTATCAAAATTCATAAAAGAACAAGAATAATAATTTTTATTATTATACTTCTTGACAAGAAGTCTATTGGTTTTATTGAGTTCTAAGTTAAAGGTCCTGAGCTCAATTTTACGCCATCATAATTTTTAATCATATAGGCTCTCTCAAATATCTGCAAAAAAAGTGCTAGTTAAGGTTTGGACTTTTGACCTCTCAGAGCAAAATCAAGCACATAACAAACACACCAATAAATAATTTATCATGTAGTGCCATTTTTTCTTCTTATTTATCCGTTTTCTCATAGTATTAATACATATATTTAGTAAATTTTTCGACGAAGCGTTATCGCATGATACCGCTTCCTTAAATGTACATCCGCCGTTGGTGATATTTCTTCATTAGCTACCTAATGCATATAAACAAAAACAAATAGGTTAATTCTAGCTAATTAATAAGCTGAATTGATACATGGTACCAAATTCCCGAAAATAAATAAGAAAATTTCATCGATGGTTATCTAATTTAAAATTCATTGCATAACACTCACTATTCTAATATTTGTCATTTGTATATCGTTCAACTAAACTGGGGCTAACTCAAGTATAAAATATGCCGGAATTTATATATTTTGTACCGAAAAATTGATAGGGCATGTGTCACGACCCCAAACTATTCCGGTCATGATGACGTTTATCGTAGTACTAGGGTAGCCGATTCGTTATTCAAAGCATAAAGTGATTCTTTTCAATAATTTATTTACCAATCTTTTTCGTTATAAATCTTTCACTAAACACTTCAGAACAAGTAAAAATAAACAAAAATAAAAATGAACGACCCGACCTCGGTGTCACTAGTCATGAGCATCTAGAATACGAGTCTGATACAATCTACTCAAATGACACGAGAAGTCTAATAAAAATGATGAACTGGAAGATAGGAGGGAGAAGAACAAGGCTGCGGTCGCCGTGCAGCTACCTTGCTAAGCTCCGAAAAAATATGAGGAAGAATCAACACTTACTCAGATGCCCTGACACTTGGATCTACACACAAGGTGTAGAAAGTAACGTGGGTACGCCAACTCCGTAATCTCCAAGCTCTGAAGCAATCCACCTAGTCTGGTGCTTGTACTTGACCTGCTGACAGTTGAGACATCGAGCTACAAATCCAACAATATCCTTCTTCATCCGACTCCACCAATAATGTTGTCTCAGATCCTGATACATCTCTGCGGCACCCGAATGGATGGAATACCGCGAGATGTGGGTCTCCTCAAGAATTAACTCTCGAAGCCCATCTACATTAGGCACGCATATCCGACCATGCATCCTCATCACACCATCATCACAAATAGTCACATCTCTGGCATCACCTCGCCAGACCCTATCTTGAAGAACAAGCAAGTGTGGGTCATCATATTGGCGCTCCCTGATACGATCATAAAGAGAAGACCTGGAGAATACAAAAGCCAACACCCGACTAGGCTCCGATATATCCAATCTCACAAGCTGGCATGCTAAGGCCTGAACATCAAGTGCTAGAGGTCTCTCTACTGTTGGAAGATAAGGTAAACTCCCCAAACTCTCCGCCCGACGACCCAAGCCACCGGGCATCACCCTACCCTCCTGCATCAAGACACAACCAACGCCTATGCTCGAGGCATCAGAATACACGGTATAAGAACATGAAGCTGATGGCAGAACTAACATTGGAGTTGTGGTCAAGGCATCCTTGAGCTTCTGAAAGCTCTCCTCACACTCGTCTGACAACCTTAACGGAGCACCCTTCTAGGTCAATTTCGTTAAGGGTGAAGCAATAGAAGAAAACCCCTCCACAAAGCGACGATAATAGCCCGCCAAACCAAGGAAGCTCCTAATCTACGTCTCTGAGGACGGTCTGGGCCAACTCTCTACCGCCTCTATCTTCTTCAGATACACCTGAATACCTTCACTAGACACCACGTGCCCCAAGAAAGCTACTGAGCCAAGCCAAAAATCACACTTGGAGAACTTTGCATAAAGCTTCTCCTCCATCAATCTCTGCAATACAACTCTCAAGTGTTGAGCATGTGCCTCCTGGCTACGAGAGTACACCAGGATGTCATCAATGAACACAATAACGAAGGAATCTAAATATGGCTGAAATACAATGATCATCAAATACATAAACGCTGCTGGGGCATTGGTCAGCCCAAAAGACATCACCAAGAACTCATAATGGCCATAACGGTTCCTGAAAACTGTCTTAGGAATATCTGAATCTCGAATCCTCAGTTGATGATACTCGTACCTCTAATCAATCTTAGAGAACACCCTGGCTCCCTGAAGCTGGTCAAATAAATTATCGATACGAGGCAAATGATACTTATTATTGATTGTGACCTTGTTCAACTACCTGTAGTCAATACACATTCTCATGGAACCATCTTTCTTCTTCACAAATAGCACCGGTGCACCCCAAGGTGACACACTAGGCCGAATAAAACCATTATCTAGGAGTTCTTGAAGCTGCTCTTTCAATTCCTTCAACTCTGTCGGTGCCCAACGATACAGTGGAATAGAAATATCAAAATCAATATCCCTGTCAGGCGGCATGCCCGACAGGTCTACAGAAAATACATCCGGAAATTCACAGACCACAAGATTAGAATCAATAATGAGAGTCTCTGCACTGACATCCCTCACAAAAGCCAAATAAGATACACACCCTTTCTCCACCATGCATTGAGCCTTCAGGTATGAAATCACCCTACAAGGCACATAATCTATGAAGCCTCTCCACTTAACCCTCGAAAATACCGGAATAGCTAAGGTCACAGTCATAGCGTGACAATCTAGAACAACATGACATGGAGAAAGCTAATCTATGTCCAATATCACATCGAAGTCTACCATACTAAGCAATAACTAATCCACTCGGGTCTCTAGACCCCGGATAGACACAACACATGACTGATACACGCGACCCACAACAATAGTATCGCCCACTAGAGTCGACACATGAACAAATGTAACTAAGGACTCACGAGGCATATCCAGAAAATGAGCAAAATATGACTAAACATAGGAATATCTGGAACTAGGATAAAATAAGACTAAGGCATCTCGGTGACAAACTGAAACAATACCTGTAATCACGACATCTAAGGCCATACCATCTGGTCTAGCTGGAAGTGCATAAAAATGGTCCTGACCTCCAACTGATCGACCTCCCCCACTAGGGCAGTCTCTAGTTGCCTAACCTCCACCCCTAGCTGTATGGGTGGGTGGTGAAGTAATTGAAGCTGAAGTTGAGGGCTGACTCCTCTACTGTGATAGATCCCCATGACGATGAGGACACTACCTCCACACGTGCCCGAACCTTCCACACTCCAAACAACTCCCTGGTGTGGGGGACGGGGACTGAAGGGAACCCCTAACACCAAGATAACTGGTATAAGAGCGTGGCATAGAGGAGCCCTGAACTGATGTGCACGGGATGCGCTCTCGGCTGGAAGGGTAATGAATGATGAGTGGCCCGGATGAGAACTGTGGGAGTCATTCCCCAATGATGCGCTACTATAAACTGGGCGAGCTGACTGGGCAGGCCTAAATGGGCGGCCGCTTCTATGTTGAAATTGACCTCTAGAGGGAACACCACCAAAGCTACCAGATCCCCCAGGCTTCTTGGCCTCCCTCTCATCTCGCTCCAGGTGACGAACCGACTCAATAACCTGCTCAAAACTAGCACTTGACACCCTCTCTCTAGTCATAAGCTGATATGTGAGACCATCCACGAACCTCCTGATCCTCTCCCTATCTGTGGGAACCAACCAAACAGCATGACGAGCTAGCTTTGGAAATCTCATCTCATACTCCGTGATAGTCATATCATCCTGGCGCAACTACTCTAACTGTATGCGCACCTCCTTCTTGCGGGACTGTGGCACATACTTCTCCAAAAAAAGAGTAGAGAACTGCTGCCAGGTAAGGGCCGCTGCACCAACAAGCCTACGCCTCTCATAAGCCTCCCACCAAGTGAAGACAGCTCCTGAAAACTAGAGAGTAGTGAACGAGACCCCATTATCTCCGAAATATTTGTTGTACAAGAATCCTGTGACACTTGTCCAAGAATCCATAGGCATCCTCGCCTTTTGCACCACTGAAAGTCGGAGGCTGAAGTCTACCAAACCAATCTAATCTACACTGCTCGTCATTAGGCATGACTGGAACCACAAAGTCCTGAGCAGGTGTAACCGGTTGGGCTGGAGGTTCCCCCAGTGTCTGAAGTCCCTAAACAACCTGCTCGGG
Source organism: Nicotiana rustica (assembly GCA_005239535.1). NCBI lineage: Eukaryota > Viridiplantae > Streptophyta > Magnoliopsida > Solanales > Solanaceae > Nicotiana > Nicotiana rustica. The sequence continues at coordinate 52,540 of ML442733.1, read as the reverse complement.
GGTACGAGCGGCGGGAGTCTGAGTGCCTCCCCCGGATGGAGAAGTAGCTGCTATAGTAGAAACAGCGATCACCTGATCAAGACTGGTGCACACGGTCAAGATCTGAGCTAAGGTCTCCTGAAGACTTGGGATAACATTAGGCATAATTGGTGCCTGGGTTGGTCCCGGTGGAACATCCGTGGTTGGGACCTAGTCTGGAATAACGGGTGGGTGTATGGGTGATGCTCCAGCTGCTGCGTGGCCTGCACCTCTACCCCTACCACGGCCTCGATCCCTCGTGGGTCTAACTGGTGGGCGACAATCCTACTCAGTAGCGCGTGTCCTAACCATCTATGAGAGAATGAAACAACATAAGTTTAGCTACCAGAATCAATATATACGCACGACAAGAATTCAAGAATGTGAGATTTTCCTAAGGCTTTTGAAGGCTCTCGAAGATAAGTATGAACGTCTCCGCACCGATCCGTAAGACTCTACTTAACATGCTCATGCTTTGTGAGACCTATGTAACCTAGGCTCTGATACCAATTTATCACGACCCCAAACCACCCCGGCCATGATGGCGCCTATCGCAGTGCTAGGCTAGCCGATTCATTATTCAAAGCATAATCTGATTCTTTTCAATAATTTATTTACCAATCTTTTTCGTCATAAATATTTCATTAAACACTTCAAAATAAGTGAAAATTAACAAAATTAAAATCAACGGCCCGACCTCGGTGGCACTAGTCATGAACATCTAGAATACAAGTCTGATACAATCTACTTAAATGACAAGAAAAGTCTAATAAAAATGAACAACTAGAATATAAGAGGGAGAAGAGCAAGGATGCGGTCGATGTGCAACTACCTTGCTAAGCTCCGGGAAAATCTGAGGAAGAATCAACACTCACTCGGATGCCCTGGCACCTGGATTTGCACACAAGGCGCATGGAATAATGTGAGTACGCCAACTCAGTAAGTGCAGTGACGAGCAGTAAAAATCACATGAAGTTCAAAACATAAAATATCAAAGAAAAAAACAAAGGCCAAATCAGTATCCAAATCAAAATATCTCGTAAAAACTTCAGTTTCAATGAAAATCATATAATAGCATTTTCAACAGTTTATATAGAGGCTCAATATAAAATTAGAGTGGAAATAGTGATTTCATAAACAAGCCCCTCTGAAAAAATATCACTCATAAACAGCCCCTCAGGCAAGCCTTACAGTCACGCATGTAGCCCCTCGAGCATACCTCACCATCACTCATGCCTCCCAATCACTCGTCACTCTATACTCGCACTCAGTAGGTACTTGCGCTCACTGGGAGTGTGTACAGACTCCGGAGGGCTCCTTCAGCCCAAGCGCTATATATCAATCCAAATCATGGCATCAATTTGTCAAGAGCCAAACCGATAGGTCGCGACGGGTGCCTGTGTCCTACCTGTCAAACACCCCTAAGCATGCATCTAAGATATAAACCTGAATAACATCTCCTGAATTACGAAAATAACATACATGGAGGAAACTTTCCAAAAAGGAATATGTACGTATACATGCAAAATACAGTGGGCGAGCCGGCAAGGCTGCTATAGACAAGCCGACAAGGCCACATACTATCCAACTAGACATACTGTCTACAAACCTCTAATCGAAATATAACTGTACAAATGCGGGACTGAGCCACATCATACCCATACATATACAAACATATCGTACCAAAATCAAAAGTAGTTCTGGATCAAGTGGAGCACGCCAACTCTCGCTGCTTAAGGATCCTTAGAAGGAGGACCATCATCTTACCTACCTGCACCCGCGGGCATGAAACACAGGCCCTCGGAAATAGGGCATCAGTACGAATAATGTACTGAGTATGTAAGGCATGAATATCAGTACATATGAGACATAAATGAAATATGCAATAAAGAAATCTATTTGTAAATCTGAATAGCTTTATAAATCCTGAAACATTTATAATTTCATGCACGTTCATACAAATGTCGTGTCATGCATAGGTATAGATGTACGTAATATCATCAAGCCTCTGAGGGCATCCCATCATATCGTCTCGTCCACTGTTGGCAACATCATCATCATATACCAGCAGATTAGGTGGTGGTGCGTATATAATGCCCTAACCTTTTCTCATATCCATGTACATATATTTACATATATACGCATATATAACGTCATCTGGTCATGGGTCAATGCACATGTATAAATAAGCGAAATGCATGAAAAATACGTAATAATCTCAATATTCCTTCCGGATAAACTTTTTCAACTATTATTCTGAGACCCATGAACAAAAGATAATAATAATTCACATGGGGAATCAAGAATATAGACACCCCTAGTATTTCTATGAATAGAGTAATTTATGAAAACTGTGCGTTTGCTCGTTTCTTCTGTATAATTTGGACCATGCCAAAAAAAAGAAGGTATGACCTTAACATACCTAGAGTAATGAAAACTCCGTATAATATTCTTGACGAATACTGCATCGTACTCTTTTAAAACCGCAAAATTTGAATAGAATTAAGCTTCTATATTTGAATGAAATAAGTTTCTGCTTCTTTGAAGTTGTTTGAACGAATTCTAAGCCTCTGTTCTTGAAATATTCAAACCAAGAAGGATAGGATATTACTTTAGGATAGTTAACTTTTTTGGTTGCAAGAAGTTTTATTGAGATCTTGCTGGATGGGGCTTGAACCGTGATGGCTATGAAACAAATTATGGTTTGAACATGTCTTGAATATGATTTTAGGAAGAAACAAAGTTTTGTAATGGTATGGAATCAAGCTTTCATAAGGTCTTACAGGTAAGTGGTCTTATGATTATATATGGACACTAAGACTACTATAACTAAGAGTCATGGGTCATATTAGTGGCTTGCTCCCACTTCTTATTTTTACAATTTAGTAGTTAACTAGGTAATATCCCCTTACACAGTAATTAACCTATTACCCACATAATTAAGAATTATCCCAATTACTTAAAATACTATTTATTTTTTTAACATACTTTATATATCATACAATTACGGCCATATGGTACCTTGTATGGTACTTGTCCATAATTATCGGGTATTATCGCTCGACCCGTATTTCATCTCAAATTGGCCACTTTCAACGAAACTCATTTTCTTTAATTCGTGTACCCTTTATCCTTCTTGAAACTTACTTATTGCTTGTTATAATTAGCGTAAATACGTTAATCTCAAGATAATCGCATTCCCGCATCTACGTCAATTAACAGAAGACGAAACTTTAACGTACGAAAACACGAGATGTAACACAACCACTCAGGCCCTCGGCCAATCATATCCTTACAAAAAAGGCCCCGACCTCACTCAGTCATAAACCTCTCAAGTCACTCGGGCATTTCAGTAAAATTAGGGAACTCAACCCAAAACATCTTTCATATACTTTAAAATAGAGTAATGAAACTGAACTAAATAATAAATAGGTAAAATCATGACTGAGGATATGGTTTCAATCAAGGCAAAGTCACGATAGTAGTAAAATACCCCTGAGGGTCCAAATAGTACAGGCACAAGGCCCCAAACATGGCTTTCAGCCTATGTTAGAAGAATCATTTCTAAAACACATAGCTATCATACAACGTTTTTCAAAATATGCAACTCTACGATTTCTACGGGACGGACCAAGTCACAATCCCTAACGGTGCGCACCCACTCGCCCGTCACCTAGCATGTGCGTCACCCATTTTGCGAAATAGTAGGAAATTACGATGTTTCATACCCTCAGACTAGATGAAATTCTACTCCGCAATGCCCTTGACACTCCACTCGGCCATAAATCGCCCTGAATCTATCATAAATCAGCATTATATCATTAATATATGTTAAAGAAACAAAGCCCACATAAAAATTATCAAATTGAGCCACAAATCCCGAAATTGGCCAAACTCAACCCCAGAGACCACGTCTCGGAATCCAAAAAAATCTAAGAAACTAGAGACCTCATTCACTCACGAGTCCATACATACCAAAATTACCAAAATCCAACCTCGTTTGACCCCTTAATTCTTCAAATTAAACTCTAAAATTTCAAGCCCTAATTTCCCCCATTTTAACCCCTAATTTGTACAATTTTCATGCTGAAATAACAAAAATTCACCATAGACACGAGAATTAAGTTCAAAAATCTTACCTCAATGAATTCCCCCTTGATTCCCTCTCCAAAACCCTCCAAAAGCTCCAAAAACCGGATGAAAAATGGTTAAGAATAGCCAAAATTCGCGAAGGGTCCTTTACATACCTTCTCTGCACAGGCATTTCCGCTTATGTGGTCAAAATAGCGCAATTGCGGTGCCGCTTCTGTGCCCAAAATTCCACATTTGCGGAAGTCACTTAAAGTCCTAAAACCGCACCTGCGATCACTTCTTCGCACCTGCGGGCTCGCAGGTGCGGTCCCTCATCTGCACCTGCGACAAAGCCCCAGGTTCCCAATCTCCGCATCTGCGACTTCAATACCACACCTTCGACCTCCGCACCTGCGCTCCCCCTTCCTCAGGTGCGGAAAACTAGAAACAACAACACCAACTGCTTTCTTTCACTTGCAAACTTTCTGTTAGCCATCCGAAATTATCCCGAGGCCCTCGGGACCTCAACCAACAACACCAATAGGTCACATATCAATACACGAACTTAGTCGAACCTTCAAAACAACACCAAAATACCGAATTAACCCCGAATTCAAGCCTAAGGATTTCTAAACTTCCAAAATTCGTCAACGATGCCGAAACCAACCAAACAACGTGCGAATGACCTGAAACTTTTCACACCCATCTCAAATGACACTACGAACATAATCCAACTTTCGGAATTCCATTGTGACCCAGATATCTAATTTCCACTACCGACCGAAAATCGCCAAATATCAAATTTCGCCAGTTCAAGCCTAATTCGACCAAGGACCTCCAAATTACATTCTGAACACACTCTGTAGTCCAAAATTACCTATAGAAGCTATATGAACTATAAAAACCCTAATCTGAAATCGTTTACTCATAAGTCAACTTCAAGTTGACTTTCCAACTAAATATCCAAATTAAGAGACTAAGTGTCTCATTCCACTTCAAAATCGCTCCGAACACGAGCCAACCAACCCGACACAACATAATAAAGTTGAACAGCATATAATGAAGCAGAAATGGAGGAAACAAGGCTGTAACTCTCGGAACAACTGACGGGGTCGTTATAGCATGCTACATCAAGTCTCACTCTCATGGCTCACAGTGATACTTTAGTATGGTATTGCTATTTTGTGTTTGAGTTCGTGTTTCTCATAAATAGGATACTTCCACCAATGAATAAACGCTTAAATGCATTTGAATTAGCCTTAAGACCTCCCCTGCATTTGATAGGGCATTCCTTACAAGTCACAAGATGAACTTTAGAAATAATTTATGTGTATTTGCTCAGGCAACATAAGTATGATATTCCAATTTCCTCTCAAACTAAAGTTTCGAACCGCCACCAATATGTTAATGTCCCAATTACACTCAATCTTAAGCATTCTATAGAAGAATGGTGAGCCAATATAAGTTGTGGTTGTGGAATACTGTACACTAAGTTGTATTATTTGTACAATTAGTGAATTAGTTAGAGATTTATTGTTGTAGGTAGTCGGTTAGTTCAATATAAGGTGTATCTTTATATATAGACATTTACTGATACATTCTGGGTCAGAAGAAGATAATGGAGGTTCTTCATTTCTCTCTTGATTTCCTTCTTTGAAACCCCTCTCGTCTTCTTCCTAACATCCCTACAGCTGAAACTTCCAGCTATGGATGTTATCATGGTATCAAAGTCGGTGTCGTATATCTCCAGTAACTGAATATCTTTAATTCTCTTCTTTTTTTGGCTTTAAAGCATCTCTCTAACGCTGAGTCCAAAACTAGGGTTCGGAATTTTGGGCTAATTTGTTGCAAATCATAGCAATTGTGCAACATTTATGAGCTTATCTACAATCTCCATTGCAATAGGCGAGGGAACCAGTGCCACACCAATTGGACTAACCACATGAACTTCTGACGAGACAACTGCTCCCATTTGAGGCAATGTCTTCCCTACAATTGATCATAATCATCCTCTATACCTACAACCAACTAACACTCCAGGTAGCACCTAAATCTCTCTTCAATTGACTGGATCTGAGAACTATGCTATTTGGAGCATATCTATGAAAATTGGACTGTTAGGTAAAAGTAAACTAGGTTTTGTTGATGGTAGATTTCCTAAGTCAGGGTTTGAACCCGAGTTACATGATCAATAGGAGAAGGTAAACGCTATAGTTCTATCGTCAATCATGAATATTGTAAGACCAGGATTATTAAGTAGTGTAGTGTATGTCTCAAATGCTCACAAGGTATGTGAGGATTTGAAAGAAAGGTTTGATAAAGTGAATGGTCCTAGGGTGCAATACTTGCATAAAGAAATTCACTCACTTACTCAAGGCACAATGACTATCTTTCTAAACTCGGGGACCTTTGGATGACTTTGATGCGATAATGCCTTGTCCTAGTTGCTCATGTCTTGAGTCAAGGAAATATCTCGAACACTTTGAGTATCACATATTAATGCAGTTTTTAACTGGTTTGAATGATTCATACAACCAAGCAAGGAGTCAAATCATAATAATATATACTACTCCATCTTTCAACAAGGCATACTCCATGATCATATATCAAGAGAGCCAAAGGAACTTGGCTAATTTCACAAAAACCTCATAGGTCACTGAGGCAATAGAAAGTACTGCCTTGTTTAGTAACAAGGGAGGAAACCATGTTGGTTCTAATTTTAAACTTGGACAAAAAAGAAACACACCCGTGTATGGGTAGTGTCGTCTGAAAGGTCATACTAAGAAAAATTGTTACAAACTAGTTGTATATCCACCAGACTTCATGTCTAAAAGGAGAGGAGGAGAAACTAGAACTGGTAACACCTATGCATACCAAGTTGGTTGGATAACATCTTCTACAGGATATGTAACATGTGGAGTAAATGGTCCTTCCAACAATGTTGGAAAACTTAAGCAACACCCACGTATAGGGGAGGCTTCACTCCTATGGCATTACAAGCAGGTCAGCAACAAGCTCCAACAACCTTCTTCAAACCAGAGAAGTATCAGCAGAACATTCAAATGCTCAGCAAGGGATCAGATAAAGTACCCTCAACCAAGTCAGTAGTTGCAGGTATAGAAACAGATCATGCATCTATCTGTAGTGATAGAGAATGGATTGTGAATACAAGTGCCTCTCATCACATGACCTCTAGCTCAAAAATGTTAAGGGCATTCAAATTAGTACCAAAATCAGACAGGAATAGTGTGCATTTACCTACAGAATGGGTAGCATCTGTTACACACACAAGATTGGCTACTGTGCTTAAGAACCAATACATATCTAATGTGTTGTATATACCTGAGTTTATGTTCAATCTACTCTGAGTATCCAAACTCACTAAAGAATTGAAATGCTAGGTATTGTTCTTTCCTGACTCTGCATCTTCCAGGATCTATTCAATGGACAGGTGAAGGGGATTGGTAGGGAGAAACATGGACTATATGTGTTACAGGAGAAGCAAGTGAAAACTTCATGTCAGGACTCCAAACAACAAGTGAATAATACAAGTTCTATAAATAAGACTAGCTACTCTTACATGTCTGTTGTTTCAGATTCTAGTAGCTTGTGGCATAAGAGGTTAGGGCATGCTCCATTAGAAGTAATAAAGAAAGATGAGTCTCTTAGACACTTGAAATATGATTCTCATCAACATTGTAATGTATGTCCTCTTGCGAAAAAAAGTTGCCTTTTTAGCTAAGTAATATTGTGTCTATTTATGCTTTTGATTACTACATTGTTATATTTGGGGTCCCAACAGAATTCCAACATATGATGGCAAAAGATGTTTTGTCACAATTCTGGATGACCACACCAGATTTTCCTGGATGTTTCTCTTACATTCAAAGTCCGATACTATAGTAGTGCTTAAGGAATTCTTTTCTAAAGTCAAAAATATATCATTGCTTTTGTTAAGATACTCATAACAGATAATGGCAGTGAGTTCTTTAGCACTGACGTTAAGGAATTCCTATATACTCTTGAAGTTGAACATCAAAGTACATGTGTTTATACTCCACAGCAGAATGGAGCAGCTGAAAGGAAACACATAACTATCTTTGAAATAGCAAGGGCATTAAGGTTCCAAGTTGGTATTCCTCTCATATTTTGAGGTGAATGTGTCAACACTGATGTCTATCTCCTGACCAGGATTCCCTCAAGAGTAATCAACTTCAAATCTCCATTTGAGATTCTTTATTTACATGCTCCTTCTCTAAGTCACTTGAGAGTAGTTGGCTGCCTGCGCTATGCAGTTGTCCCTAAATACATGGATAAATTTACCTCTAGAGCCATCCAGCAGTACTTGTGGGCTATTCTTCCACCCAAAACGGATACAAACTGTATGATCTTCAGAACAAGACCCTCTTAGTAAGCAAAAATGTGGTGTTATGTTTTTCCCTTTAAACAGCTGAAGTCTGCAGGTACTCCTATGTTTCTGGTTCTGGACTTGGTATTATCATATGACTCCACTGCAGAGGTATCTCAAACTCTCACAAATCAGTCCACTCATATGAATGATCTAGTTGATTGGTAGGTTTCATCATCTCCTCAGATTCCTGAACAAGACCATGGAGAGATTCTCTCATCATCTCCTTAGATTCCCGCTCAGTCTAATGTAGAAGTTCTCTCACAACCAGCTGCAGACATCAATTATTCAACTGAACCATCCATTTTTGTGGAGCTTAGAAGATCAGGCAGACCAAGCAGACCTCTATTATGGATGAAGGATTTTGTCACCAAATTAGTGGGCAATTCCTCTACATATCATATGTCCTCATATATTACCTACTCACATCTGAAGCCACCTTATCAACACATGTTGGCACTTCAGTTGGCAGTATCTGAACCCAAAACCTTCAAAGAGTCTGTGTCTGACCCTAAATTGGTGCAAGCAATGAAGCAGGAGGTTGCAGCACTTGGACCATTGTAGATTTTCCTCCTGGCAAGACTCCCATTGGATGCAAATGGATTTTAGGATCAAATACAGAGCTTCAGTAGAGGTTGAAAGATACAAATCTAGACTAGTGGCCAAAGGGTATAACCATAGAGAGGGCCTTGATTGCACTAAGACGTTTTCTCCTGTGGCTAAGATGGTAAATGTGAGGTCCATCATTACACTGGATGATGCTAAACACTGGTAAATCTTCCAAATGGATGTACACAATGCATTTCTCATTGATGATCTCCTTGATGAAGTGTACATACATATTACTGAAGACTTTTGCAGAGGGGAGACACAGAAGGTCTGCAAATTGCAGAAATCACTGTATGGACTTAAGCAGGTTCCAAGGCAATAGAATTTAAAACTAACTAAAGCCCTCGTGACGATGGGATTCAAGCAGAGTCATTTTGACTATTCCTTGTTCACTAAACAAACACATGATGATATTGTGATTGTCCTAGTGTATGTAAATGATTTACTCATCACTGGCACCAATCCTAAGCTGCTAAATGAGACAATAAGTGATCTGCAAACCAAATTCAAAATGAAAGATCTTGGTGAATTGAAGTTCTTTCTGGTGATTGAGTTTGCCAGATCCAAGGAAGGCATAGTGATGGATCAGATGAAATATGCCATGGAATTGATCTCTTAATCTGGCCTTGGTGGAGCAAAACCTACTGGAACTCCACATGAAATAAATCAGAAATTGACTTCAACAGAGTATGACAACTGGATGAAAGCCAATCCTAAGGATGAAATGTTAAAAGATCCTAGTAGCTTTCAAAGGCTAGTTGCAAGAGGGCTAAATCTCACTATGACCAGACCTGACCACCTTTGCGGTGCAAGTTCTCGGTCAATTCATGACTTTCCAAAGGTGTTTCCACCACAAAGCAACTAGAGCAACTAAGTTGATTTGTTAACCAAAAGCTTGGGTAAGGTGAAACATGACTATCTACTGGAGAAACTTGGGCTGGAGAATCTGTTCAAGCCATCAAC
>ML442733.1:12965-41996 GCA_005239535.1 Nicotiana rustica | reverse complement strand
GGGGGGGTGTAGAAAAGTGGTGAGCCAATACAAGATGTGGCTGTGGAATATTGTACACTAAGTTGTATTATTTGTACAATTAGTGAATTAGTTAGACAATTATTACTGTGGGTAGTCGGATAGTTCAATAGAAGGTATATGTATATATATAGTTACTGTACAGATAATAGAGGTTCTTCATTTCTCTCTTGATTTCTTTCTCTAAAACTCCTCTCGTCTTCTTCCTCAAACATCCCCACAGCTTTCAGCTATGGATGTTATCACATTCCCAATGACGGCAATTAATGATGTGTTTTCAATATCTTCACCAACTACTTCACCAAATCACTTAAGCCAAAAGACTCCTACTCTTTCAACTAGGGTGGCAAAATGGTTAAAGGAATCTAGTTAACCACCCATATTATCCATTAAAAAATTGGTTAGGTAATGAAATTTTATAAATTGGTCAAATATGTATAAGAACCATATTATCGATTCAGAAAATAGATAACCAGTAGATAACTAATGAGTTAACTTTTACATTTGTAAAACCTCAAATTGGGGTTTCCTCAAGTTTTGGAGCATAAGAACTCTCCCAAAAGTGATCATATTCAAAAATCCATGGATAATATGGTTACTCATAGTATCCGCCGGTTAACTCGTTTTTTACCCGTATTAATATGGGTCGGATCATATAATTTATCAGTTTTTTATTACCATTTTTGATCCGTCTCATATTTGACCCAACCCGTCCGTTTGCCACCCTGCTTTCAACCAATCGCTTTCAATTGCAATAAAATTGGAAAAGCTTCCCGGTTTTCTTCCTTTTCAATGAGTCTTGAACAGCTACATATCGTCCTGCCATTAAGAGTAAACTGAATTACTAGTACTTAGCAATTAAATTCTTGCTTGTCATCTCTACAAGAGGATCATAATGTTAACAAAGTATTTTGGAACAACTAATCTTAAATAAAAGTGCCCAAGTAAATAGGGCACGAGGCAATATATAAAGCTGATTGATTTTTAAATTAAATATTTATTTTCCTCTAAAAAAAAAGAGTTATAGCACCTACAAGCTGACCTTTTGCAACTTTCCTATTTTTTACCCTTGTGCTCTAAGTGAATTAACAGAATCGCAAGTTACCTATAAAAATTAAAATGTACGATAAGTTAGCTCATACCAACCTAAGTACATTTTAAAGGATTTTGCCGGATCTTCACAAAATAAAATCAAAAGAGAAACATTTGCTAAATATACTTTCAGACACCTTTTAATTATGATATTTCTCGTATTTTTATGAATAACCCAGAATGAGTCTTCACCAATACTTTGAAAATCTATTATGTAAGCTAAACATTATTTTCTTGAGGTTAGTTTAGTGAAAATTTGATAGAAGAACACCTGATGGTTAAAATATGCAATAAAGGGGTCAGTTACAAATGTTGGACTCAACATAATTTTAGATTAAGTCGAAGTCAACCTTGCGTAACATGGTAAAACCTCGAATTAGAACTCAAATTCTAATTACTCATAATCTCACGAGATTGCTAACTGACTACTTGTCACGATCCAATTTAGGATGATGACCGGCACTTAGGAGCAAGTGCCCCCAAGTAAGCCTCATCGTTATTTTACAGAAAAACGGGCAGAGTTTCCCCTGTTTTTGGACTATCTCAAAAATATTTCCTGTCTCAAATCAACAACCAAACGTCCTAATATCATACCAAACAATTGACAACTTGTCAATTAACAAAAACAAGTCTCCACCATTACTAAACCATCAACTAACCACTAGAAATACCAATTTATCTCCAACTTTGATAAATGAGAACGATAATCAACATAAGACTATAATAACAAAAGAATACTCATGACTCTAAAATAATGACTATGGAGCGACTCTAAGAGTTCAAAGAAAAGACCATAACAATAAATAAAATCTCTGCCCACGCGAACAAGTGCGAGGCTCACCAAGAACTATCAACTTGTGCACTCTAATTAACATAATCCTCGCCCGCATCAACTGTTGTCCCTGTAAAAAAAATTAACGAGGAATGAGTCGCTAGCTCAGTGAGTAATAACACTTAACCACAACTGTTTTTATTAGGGACAAGACAGAAAAACATGCTAGTATATCAAACAGGAAACAACATAAAAATGCCATTTTAGAAACAATAAATAATCTTCAGTCTCTCTCATGTTTCTCTTGTAGTATAATACAATTAAAAATTCAATAATAAGATAAGTAACCACTGTATAATATACATATTCACGTTTGGGAGGTTTCAATGAACGGATCATGTAATTGGTATAACTGTGTACTTCTTCGTAAGAAATCAAATATAACAGTAGTAACGACTTGAGGGAGATCGGTAACAATATGCTAGTTCTACCTTCCCACTAGCAAGGGCTATAACGATCATCGGTAATTACAAGGTGCACCAGATCTAACGAACCCACCGTTAGCTACGGGATCCTTTAAAATCTAACGTAACGACCCGGTCGACCGTTTTGAGAGATAGCGCCTTGATTCTCTAATAACTGCTCTCCCCACGTTTGTATATGCTTATGGGACTTGTCGGAGTGATTAGTTATGAATTTCGGAGAGATTTTGGACACATAGTCCCTAAATATGAGTTTAAGCTTTAGAAATGGGACCGTAGTTGGCACTGTGTGAAGACGGGTACGGAATGGAATTCCGTCGACTGATTTAGGGGTTAGGAGCGTGCCCGGAATGTGTTTTCGAGGTCTGTAGTAGATTTAGGCTTGAATTGGTGAAAGTTAGAATTTCGGCGATTTTGGCCGATAGGTGAAATATTGATATCGGGCTCGGAATGGTATTCCGGAAGTGGCAGTAGGTCCGTAGTACCATTTAAGACATGTGTGTAAAATTTAAGGTCATTCGGACTAGTTTTGACATGTTTCGACATTAGTTGTAGATTTTGGAAAATTTCTAAGATGTTAGGCTTGAATCCATGTATAATTCGTAATTTTGGTGTTATGTGATGTGTTTTGAAGACTCGACTAAGTTCAGATGAGGTATTAGGACTGGATGCTAAGTTTGGTTGAGGTACAGGGGGCCTTGGGGGTGTTTTGGATGCTCAACGGGGAGATTTTTGGACTTAAGCGCCAGCAGAAGTTTTGCTGGTTCTGGTGTTTCGCACCTACAGAAGGGGAGCCGCATGTGCGGACACGCAGGTGCGTTGAAGGATGCGCATGTGCGGATTTTGTCTTAGGCGGATGAGCTCGCAGATGTAGTGAGGAAACTGAAGGTGCGGCCCTAGCCGAATTAGTGAGGTTTCGCACCTGCGATGCTATTTCTGCAGGTGCGGCCCAATGGACCGCAGATGCGGAATCGCTGGTAAGAAAATACCAATTTTGAGGGTATGAATTTCATAACTTCTAAAAACGATTTGGAGCTCGGGAATAAGCGATTTTGAATGGGCTTTGAAGAGGAGATTCATAGGTAAATATTCCTAATCCTATTTCACTTATATATCATAAAGCTATAGCAATTTCTTCAATCTAATCAAGGAATTTGAGGGAAAAATTAGAAAAATGGGAGGAAACTCCCCCAAGTAAAAGTCCGAGAATTTAATGGGATTTTGACGTCGGATTTTGATGAATCTTGTTCGAGTGTGTTCGTGAGTGAATGAGTATTCTAAATTGGTAACTTTCACTTGTTTCCGAGATGGGGGCCCGGGGGAGTTTTTGGGCGATTTTCCTAATTTCACGTATTAGCTTTGAATTAATTAGTTAGATAAATTTCTTAAAGTTATATTTACATTATGCAATTGAATTTAATAGATTTGGGCCATTCGGAGTCGGGTACTCGTGGCAAGAACGTGATTTCGTGTTGAGTTGAGTAGTCGAGGTAGGTGGCTTACCTAACTCTGTGTTGGGGACTTCCCCTTAGATTGTTTTTGACCTTATTTGTTGTGTGGGTGTCGTGTACATGAGGTGACGAGTACGTACACGGGTAATTTGTTGCTAAAATGTTGATTTTCCTTCCCATGCGATAAATCATTTTACTCCTATTACACTATTTGATGTTCTAATTGTGTAGCTTAGATTAGCAAAGAGCATGTCTATTTGTTTTATCTAAAATCCCTATTTGATACTCTGTGCACCATGATTAGTTAGTTTTATTTCTTTCCCTTGCATGCATTTTTCCTGAATTGTATAAATAAAGCCTTATCTGACATTCATTCGCATTGCATATTTGAATTGGGGACTACAGACGTATTCTGGGAGATCCCTCAAGTACTGCATATTTAAATTGGTTACTACACACGTATTCTAGGAGATCTCCCATATACTGCATATTTAAATTGGGGACTACAGACGTATTCTGGAAGATCCCCCATGTACTGCATATTTATATTTGGAACTACGGGACGGTATCCTGGGAGCTTCCACCTTTGTGATACGTTGTGCTAAGCCGAGGGCTTCATTTCATTATTTTATTTCAGATTACTCTTTTAACCGCTTACTGTATAATTTATTCTCTTTCGTATTATTTAAATTGATTTATTTATTACTCCAGTAGAGCGACCTCGTCACTACTTGACTGGCGTTAGGCTTCGCACTTACTAGGTACCAAATGTGGTGTACTCATGCCCTTTCCTCCACATGTATTTCGTGTGCAGATCAAGGTTTGAGTTCTCAGCCACGTGGCTAGTGGTCGTCGCAGGTGTCAACGAGGAGACCGTAAGGTATATCTGTCGCGTACGCAGAATCCTCCGGGTCACCTTCCATTCTGGTCCATATAGAGATTTTTCTATGTATTTTCTTTCCCGTTGTATAGAGCTACTGTAGTATAGAAGCTTGAGACTATAATATGACTTTCTAGGTTTTGGGATTTATACTTGTACATGCCGAACGGCGATGTTATGCTTAGTTAGATTTTTCTTTTTCATGTCTTTACTTTTATTATTTTTAATTAAGATCTTTCGCAAATTTAGGCCTACCTATTCGTAGAGACTAGGTGCCGTCACGCTACATTTCAGAGGGTAAATCGGGTCGTGACAAGTTGGTATCAGAGCATCTAGGTTCATAGGAGTTACAAGTCACAAGACGGTTTATTAGAGTCTCGCAGATCGGTACGGAGACGTCCGTATCTATGTTCGAGAGGCTATGTAACTGTTAAGAACAATCATATTCTTGGAATTCCTTGTCGTGCGAGTTATTGACATCAAAATTCTACAACTGTATTTTATTCTTTCTCACAGATGGTGAGGACCCGTACCAGACGGATTAACGATCAGGCACCCGAGCCCCCAACTAAAGCCACCAGAGGTAGGGGCCGGGGTAGAGGACAAGCACGCGGTGCAGCCTAAGCATCGGCGAAGCAGCGACAGAGGAGCCCCCAGCAACTCCAGTTGGAAGGCTGGCACAGGAGGTCCCTACTGCTACTCCAGCCCTCCAGGAGACTTTGGCGCAGTTCATGAGCGTTTTCAGCACTCTGACTCAGGCAGGACAACTTCAGATAGCTCCAGCCACATCTTAGGCCTAGGGAGGGGCACAGACTCCCCAAGCCCGTACTCCTGAGCAGAGGGTCCAGGTTAGGAAGGCCCCAGAGTATATTCCTATTCCCACAGTGGCTCTAGGTCAGCATGATGCTAGGGTAGCTGCTTTTAAGGCAGAGCAGCTCAGACTTGAAAGGTACAAGAAGTACCACCCACCTATTTTTAGCGGACTAGCTTAAGATGACGCTCTGGTTTTCTTGAGGAGTGTCATCGTATTCTTCACACCATGGGCATTGTAGAGATGAGTGGGGTTTCTTTCAGCGCTTTCCAGCTGAGGGGAGCGTCTTATCAGTGGTGGCGTGCCTATGAGCTGAGTAGTCCAGACGAGGCAACTTCACTCACTCGGACTCAGTTTTCAGAGATGTTTTTGCTTGAGTTTGTACCTTAGAGCCTCAAAGATGCTTGGCGTGCTGAGTTCGAGCAGTTACGCCAGGGTACTATGACGGTGTCAGAGTATGAAGTCCGTTTCAGTGACTTGGCATGTCATGCACCAGCTTTTGTTGCTATGATCAGAGAGGGGGTTTAACGCTTCATTGAGGGACTCCACCCCGGTATTCGGACCAGTATGGACAGAGAGTTGGAGATGGATATCACTTACTAGTAGGCAGTGAGTATTGCCCGGAGGATAGAGAGCATGTTGTCCGGGGACAGAGAGGAGAGGGAGGACAAGAGGTCTCGAGAGACTGACCAGTACTCAGAAGTTCGTGCACCAGCAACACGTTATGATAGGGGTTTCGTGAGTCGTCCTGTACATTCAGATCTTCCAGCAGCTAGTGGTATTCTAGCTCCTCCTAGACCTCAGGAGCCTTATTATGCACCACAAGTATCCATTATGCCTCATGCTCGAGGTGCTATTACCGGCCAGTCTAGGAGGCCAGTTCAGAGTCAGTATCAGCCACCACGTCCTCCGAGGGGTTTCTTTGAGTGTGGTGACCCTCGCCACATGTTCAGAGATTTACCTAGATCTAGGAGGGGTGCATCATCTCAGATTTATCAGGCCCCACGTTCTCCACCGGGTCCTCCAGCTATTCTTCCAGCCAGAGCTACTGCCCCACCTTCTAAGACATCTAGAGGTGGAGGTCGAGGAGGTTGAGGTTTCCCTAGAGGGGGAGGCCAGGCAAGGTATTATGCCCTTCTAGCCCGTTCAGACACCACCGCTTCAAATCCAGTCATCACAGGTATTGTCCCTGTTTGTCATAGGGATGCATCAATAATATTTGATCCAGGCTCTATGTATTCATATGTGTCTTCTTATTTTTCTTTACATTTGGGGATATCTCAGGATTCTTTGAGTTCCCCCGTTTATGTTTCTACTCCCGTGGGATATTCTCTTGTTGTGGACCACGTATATCGGTCGTGTTTGATTGTTATCAGTGGTTTTGAGACCAGGGATAATTTATTAATACTCAGTATGGTTGATTTTGATGTTATCTAGGGCATGGACTGGTTGTCACCCCACTATGCTATTCTTGATTGTCACGCCAAGAATGTGACGTTGGCTATGCCAGGCTTGCCGAGATTAGAGTAGAGAGGTACCTTAGAGTATACTCCCCGAAGGGTTATTTCTTTTCTTAAGGCTCAGCGGATGGTTGAGAAGGGGTGTGATATGTATTTGGCCTATGTGAGAGATGTTAGTGTTCAGACCCTTACAAGTGAGTCAGTCCCAATAGTGAGGGACTTCCCTGATGCGTTTCCAGCTGATCTTCCGGGTATGCCACCTGATAGAGATATTGATTACGGCATTGATTTGTTGCCAGGTACTCAGCCCATTTCAATTCCTCCCTATCATATGGCTCCTCCTGAGTTGAAGGAGCAGTTGCACGAGTTACTTGATAAGGGTATCATCAGACCTAGTGTATCGCCTGGGGTTCTCCGGTATTGTTTGTGAAGAAAAAGGATGGTTCTATGCGTATGTGTATTTATTATCGGCAGCTGAACAAAGTTACAGTGAATAACAGGTATTCATTGCCTCACATTGATGATTTATTTGACCAGTTACATGGTGGAAGGGTATTTTCCAATATTGACTTGCGTTATGGCTATCATCAGTTGAAGATTCAGGAGCCGGACATCCCGAAGACTGCCTTCAGGACGAGATATGGCCACTATGAGTTTCTTGTCATGTCATTCGGGCTGACCAATGCCCCAACAGCTTTTATGCATTTGATGCACAGTGTGTTTAGGCCTTATCTTGAATCTTTCATCATTTTGTTTATTGACGACATCTTGGTGTATTCTCGGTCTTAGGAGGATCATGCACAACCTTTGAGGACTGTACTTCAGACTTTGAGGGAGAAGAAATTGTATTCAAAGTTTTCTATGTGTGAATTTTGGCTGGATTCGGTGGCTTTCTTGGGCCATGTGGTGTATTGTGATGGGATCAAGGTAGACCCGAAGAAAGTGGAGGTGGTGCAGAGTTGGCCTAGACCGTCAACAACTACTAAGATCCGCAGTTTCATTAGTTTGGCATGGTACTAGCGCCGCTTTGTACATGGATTTTCATCTATTGAAGCCCCTATGACCAGACTGACCCAGAAGGGTGCTTCGTTCAGGTGGACTGAGGAGTGTGAGGAGAGCTTTCAGAAGCTCAAGACAGCTCTGACTACAGCTCTAGTGTTGGATTTGCCTACGGGTTCAAGGTCCTATGCAATCTACTCTGATGATTCGAGAGTTGGCCTTGAAGAGGTATTGATGAACGACGGTAGGGTGATTGCCTACGCGTCCAGAAAGTTGCAGGTGCATGAGAAGAATTATCCGGTTCATGACCTCGAGTTGGAAGCCATTGTTCACGCCCTGAAGATCTGTCGTCATTATTTGTACGGTGTTCTATGTGAGATTTTCACGGATCACCGGTGTTTACAACACTTGTTCAAGAAGAAGGACCTCAATTTGCGTCAGCGGAGGTGGTTGGAGTTACTGAAGGACTATGAAATCACTATAGTATATTACCCGAGGAAGGCCAATGTTGTACCCGACGCCTTGAGTCGTCCGGCAGAGAGTTTTGGGAGTTTGGCATATCTTCCCGCAGCTGAGAGGACCTTATCCTTGGATGTTCAATCCTTAGCCAGTCAGTTTGTGAGATTGAATCTTTCATAGCCTTGCCGGGTATTAGCTTGTGTGGTTGCTCTATCTTCTCTTTATGACCGCATCAGGGAGCGCTAGTTTGACTATCCCCACCTTCGTGTTCTTCAAGACAGGTTCGGCGGGGTAGGGCCAGATATATGACTATAGGTGATGATGGCGTGAAGAGGATGCAGGTCCGTATCTATGTGCGCAATGTAGATGGGCTTCGGGATTTGATTCTTGAGGAGGCCCATAGCTCGCAGTACTCCATCCACCCGGGTGCCACGAAGATGTACCAGGACTTTAGACAACACTATTGGTGGAGAAGGATGAAAAAGGACATAGTTGGTTTTTTGGCCAGGTGTCTCAATTGTTAGCAGGTTAAATATGAGCATTAGAGGCCGGGAGGATTACTTCAGCAGATTGAGCTTTCAGAGTGGATGTGGGAGCAGATCACCATAGACTTTGTGGTTGGACTTCCTCGGACTTTGATAAAGTTCGATGCTATTTGGGTGATCTTGGATTGGATGACCAAGTCAGCCCATTTCATTCTAGTGTTGACAACTTACTCCTCCGACAGGTTGGATGAGATTTATATCAGGGAGATTGTTTTCCTTCACGGTATTTCAGTATCTATCATTTCAGACATAGGTAAACAGTTCACTTTACGGTTCTGGAGAGCCGTTCAGTAGGAGCTAGGCACCAAGGTAGAGCTGAGTAAAGCCTTTCACCCTCAGACAAACTGGTAGTCTGAGCGCACGATTCAGGTTCTTGAGGATATGCTCTATGACTGTGTGATGTATTTTGGAGGGTCATAGGGCCAATACTTTCCACTTGAAGAGTTTGCTTATAATAATACTTAATAGTCTAGCATTCAGATGGCATTGTACGAGGCTTTGTATGGTAGACGGTGCCTGTCTTCAGTGGGATGGTTTAAGCCGGGCGAGGCCCGATTGTTGGGTACAGAGTTTGTCCAGGATGCCCTGGAAAAGGTGAAGGTGATTCAGGAGAGACTTTCCACCGCTCAGTCAAGGCAGAATAGTTACGCGGACCGGAAGGTTTGTGATTTGGCATTTATGACTGGTGATCAAGTTTTGCTTCGGATATCGCCTATGAAGGGAGTCATGAGGTTCGGGAAGAAGGGTAAGCTGAGTTCAAGATTCATTGGTCCTTTTCAGATTTTGCGGCGTGTTGGGGGGTTGCTTATGAGCTTGCCTTGTCTCCCAGCCTCGTAGGAGTTCATCCAGTATTCCACGTCTCTAAGATCCGGAAGTATCACGGTGATCCGACTCATGTTTTGGATTTTAGTTCAGTCCAGTTGAACAAGGATTTATCATATGTTGAGGAGCCAGTAGCTATATTTGATAGATAGGTTAGAAAGCTCAGGTCGAAGATTATTACATCAATAAAGGTTCAGTGGAGAGGTCATTCGGTCGAGGAGGCGACTTGGGAGACCGAGCAGGATATGTGCAACCAATACCCTCATCTCTTCATAGCTTCAGGTATGTCTTTAAACTCGTTCGAGGACGAACGATTTTCTTAAGAGGGGGAGAATGTAACGACCCCGTCGGTTGTTTTGAGAGTTAGCACCCTGATTCCCTAAAAACTACTTCCCCACGTTTGTATCTGCTTTTGGGACTTATCGAAATGATTAGTTGTGAATTACGGAGAGTTTTTGGACACATAGTCCCTAAATATGAGTTTAAGCTTTAGAAATCAGACCGTAGTTGGAACTGTGTGAAGACGGGTCCGGAATGCAATTTTGTCGACTCCGGTAGCTCCATTGGGTGATATCAGGGTTAGGAGTGTGTCCGGAATGTGTTTCCGAGGTCTGTAGTAGATTTAGGCTTGAATTGGCGAAAGTTAGAATTTCGGCGATTTCGACCGATAGGTAAAATTTTGATATCGGGCTCGTAATGGAATACTGAAAGTGGTAGTAGGTCCGTAGTGTCATTTATGACACGTGTGTAAAATTTGAGGTCATTCGAACTAGTTTTGACGTGTTTCAGCATCGGTTGTAGATTTTGGTAAATTTCTAAGTTGTTAGGTTGGAATTTCTAATGCCCGTCTTGGTCCATAGGTCACGCAGAAAGAAGGTGGTCTCGGACGACGAGTCTACACCTGTCATAGTGCCTTCCGTGCCTAAAGTTGGACTTCCTGCCTCCGAGGATGCTATTCCCTCTCCCGTGCGTGAATTTGTTGACCATTTATTCCGTGAAGGTTTTGGTCCTGTTGCTGATGAAGCTCCCTTGGCTGTTTCTCTCCTTCTCTTAGAGAACTCCCTCCAACTGTTCCAGTTATTTCTCCTGCTCCCGTGGCTATTCCTGCTCCTGTCGTTGCTCCCTCTCCCGTGGCTTTTTCAGCCCCTCAGACATCCTTGCCCGTGGCTTCTGCATCTCTACCTGCTTCCGTGCCTTCCGTTACAGAAGTAAGGTCTTCCAGCAGGGAGATGAGGCAGGTGATAATAGAAGTTCCAGAAGGGGGTAGTCTCCTTAAAAAGTCTGGCGAGCCTGATGTGTGGTTGAAACCGTTGATAGGCCCGACAGAGAGAGCTAAGTTGGACAACCACAATTCCCTTACATTGGCTAATGAAATCGTGCATACTTCTTTAAAGGTAAAGTGCATTTTCTTGTGTTCATTCTTGTACATATATTTATCATATCTAATTGACTTTCTTTTGCAGATCAATCTTATAGGCACAGAGCTTATGAAGAGGGATTCTAACATGGAGCAGGAAGTGAAAGAATGGCGTGCTGAAGCAGATAATTGAAAGGAGCAATATGAAAGCTTAAGGCTCGACATGGAGGCCATAGAAGAAGAAAAATGTACCTTGGAGCTGTATGTGAGAGTCATGACAGTAGAGTTGGCCGTGGAGAAAGCATCTTCTGATCAGGTGGGCAAAGATAAGAACGTCCTTGAGTCCTCATTCACGGAGCAGTTGTCTCGTGCCTCTGAAGAGATCAGGAATTTGAAGGTCTTGCTGGATCAAAAGGAGGAGTATTCAGGCGAGCTTGTGCAATCACTTACTAAGCCCCCGGAGGATCTCCACAACTCTTTGGAGAAAGTTCAATTTCTGGAAAGGTCTCTCGCTCCTTTAAGGGTCTCCAAAGATGCTGCCGTGGCTGAGAGGGACGAACTAAGAGCTGAGGTTATGCTTTGGGAGAAAGATTACGAAGCTCTTGAAGATAGGACATCCGTTGATGTCAGTTGGGCGTATATGAACTCTCGCCTCAACACATTGACTGAAATGAGCCGAGAGGGTTTCAACCTTAATGCTGGAAATTGCAAAAATCAAGGACGCCATTGAGAAGGCTCAACAAGGTCATAATCACTCTTCACCTGAAGGTGAGGCTCCCGTTGTTCAAGTCTCTTCGTCCCAAGCTGCTCCTACTCCCTCTGCCAGTGAAGTCAACCCCCTTCAAAACAAGTTTAAGAAGTTGGTTCCCTCCCTTTATTTTTGTCTTAATTGGTGGTTACCCCCAGTCCCATCGAGGGTAAGTTTGGATCCTTTTATGTTCCCAAATGAAAAACGTACGGGCATCACAATGTAAAATTTTTAATACGGCTAAGTCTGGGTTAATACTCAGTTTACTTAGCCGTTAATATATTAGTGTAAGTACGACTTTAATTTCTGTAGAGTTTTTGTTTCACTCTTTTGCATGCTTCATTTTTGAGGTTTCAGTTTTACCTCTGAGTTTTGCATATAAAATGCTTTAGATTATCTGTACCTTTTCGTAGTAGGTACGATTTTGTGAAAGAGGGCACTTTTTTTATCGACACTTAATGAAGAAGACGTCTCAACTTCATAATGGTGTAAAAATGCAATAGAGAGATAGGAATTTTTCACATGTTTAACAATGTTTTTGAAGAAAGTTTTTTTGCCGAACTTTCATAAAATTTTACACGTGTTTGATTATCATCTAAAACTCATGTTGCAACTGTTTTCTTTTAACAGCTTTAATATACACTTGTATTTCGTAACTATTTTCCTTATGTAACAGTTTTTTTGTGTTAATACAAGGGAATAACTTTTTTTTCATTTGTAACAGTTTTCATAAAGGTATGGGTTTTTACCCGTAACTGTTTTTATTGACAACAATTTTTAATAATTACGAGGGGTATGCCTTTTCGTTCGTAACTGTTTTTTGAATAAATGCAAGGATAGTGATCTTTCATCCGTAATTATTTTTTATTAATAACAGTTTTCTATATGAGTACAAAGATTTCATAACTGTTTTTAGTTACAAAAGTTTTCTGAATGAGTACAAAGATGATGATCTTTATCCACAACTATTTTTAGTTACAACAATTTTCTAAATAAGTACAAAGATGTGCATTTCTCCCTCGTAACTAATAATTTTCATTTTAACCTGAACGTTTGATTACGTCTATTAACATTGTTCGAAGGTTTTTCAATCAGGATTTTGACTTTTTGAGTCTTTGGCTCTTTCGATTTTTCTCGTATCACTTGCCTTGTTGGGTAGATGGATCTACAGGCTCGAGCTTTGACTTTTTGATAGTCTTCTTTGCTTCATCTTTGCCTTCCATACTGTATAGTCCTCCAAGTGTTTGAGCTTTGAAGAATGAAATCTCGAGCACTTGACTATTCCTACTTTTTGGTCCTTTTCCTGAAAAGGAAAAACATACGGGACTGAAAGGTATATATGTTTTAGATTATGACTGCTTAACCCTTTAAAACGTCCATTAGAAAGTGTAACCCTAGACAAGGAATTCAGTTACTTCCTCGCGTCTTTGCAGGTCTAATATCATCATCTGGTGATGGGTTAGCTTTTTGCCTATCATCTAAAACGGTTAGTAAAATTTTAACTGTACAAATATGAAATCGAACACAACGATACCTGACCGTGGGTATTCCTTTTCCATAGAAGTAATACTTCTTCAAATGGATGGAATTCCAACTTGTTATTAAGATCCTGCCGTCCATAGCTTCCAGCTCATATGCACCTTTCCCAGCGATGCCTCTGACTTTGTAGGGTCCTTCCCAATTTGGTTTTAATTTCCTCGCACTAGCTTATTTTGTTGATTAGAAGACTTTCTTGAGAACGAAGTCCCCAATTCGTCCCTGTTTGTATCTTCTGTGGTTGTTGTAAACCTTATGCTTGGTTTGCCAATGTCCAGCGCTAACAAGACTTCTGAGCCATAAACAAGCGCGAATGGAATTTCTCCCGTGGTTGTTTTTGAAGTTGTTCTGTAAGCCCATAGCACTGCCGGTAACTCATCAGGCCAATTTCCCTTGGGTTTCTCTAACCTTTTCTTTAGGTTGTTGATGATGACCTTATTCGTCGATTCAGCTTGCCCATTAGCCACGAGGTGATATGGTGTTGAAGTAATCCGTCTTATTTGCTAGGTTTCGAAGAATTCTGTGATTTGCGAGCCTATGAACTGCGGGCCATTATCACATACGATCTCCTGCGGTATTCCAAATCGGCATATTATATTTATCCATATGAAACTTTTTACTTCTTTTTCTCGCACCTGTTTAAAGGCTTCTGCCTCCACCTATTTCGTGAAATAGTCAGTTAACACGAGTAAGAGCCGTACATTTCCTTTAGCTACCAAAAGGGGTCCCACTATGTCCATCCCCCACTTTATGAACGGCCATGGAGATATCACCGGGTGCAATAACTCTGTTGGTATTTGTCGCATTTAGATACGAAGCCCTCAACTTCTTCTTCCATCTTAGGCCAATAGTGCCCATCTCTGATTACGGTTTTGACCAAGGATCTTGCTCTTGCGTGATTTCCACAGTGTCCTTCAAGGACTTCCCTCATCACGAACTCCGTTTGGTTAGGTCCGAGGCATTTTGCTAAGGACCTCCGAACATTTTGCTATAAAAAGAATTGCGAATGAGGCAGTACCGCACAACTTCTCAGCGAAGTGTTTGAGCCGTTTTTCTTTTCTTCAGGTACGGTGCCATTCTACAAAAAATTAAAAAATTTCGTTCCTCCAATCCCAGGTTAAATTGTTAAAAGTTACCTCATTTTTATCTTGATCTATTGCTGAATGGAACAGATGGACGACAATTGTATTGTCTTTATTTGTTACTTCTGTAACTGCTGCGAGGTTAGCCAATGCATCTGCTTCTGCATTTTCCTCTCTAGGTATTTGTATTATCTTCCACCTTTTGAATTGCCTTACGAGATCTCGTGCCTTTTTTAGATATTGTTGCATCTGAGTCTCCCGAGCAATATAAGTCCCCTGCATTTGATTTACTACCAGCTGAGAGTTACTTTTGATTTTGATCTGCTCGATTCAGAGTTCTCGTTCCAGTTCCAGCCCTGCAATGACAATTTCATTCTCCGCTTCATTGTTAGTTATATGATAACATTTTATAGCTTGTCACGTATTTTCACCCCTGGGTGATATTAAGACTATGCCTAAGCCGACACTTTTTACATTAGAAGAACCATCAGTAAATAGGGTCCATAGACCCGGATTAACACCGTTAAAGAGTTGTAACTCTTTTTCCACTTCAGGGACAATGCTATTATTCAAATCAGCGACGAAATCAGGTAAAATTTGAGACTTTATTGCAGTCCTAGGCTGATACATTATGTCATGCTCGCTTAATTCTATGGCCCATATGGCTAACCTTCCTGATAATTCCTGTTTATGCAGAATATTTTTTAATGGATATGAGGTCACAATAGTGATTGGGTGACATTGAAAATATGGTCTTAATTTTCTAGACGCCATAATTAAAGCCAAGGCTAATTTTTCTAGATGTGGGTATCTAGTTTCAGCATCTAATAAAGTCTTGCTTACATAATAAATTGGAGATTGTTTACCTTTGTCTTCCCTTACCAGTATTGCACTTACGACAATTTCTGCAACGACAAGGTATATATATAACCTCTCCCCTTCTTTTGGATTTGATAGCAACGGGGGTTTTGATAGATAAGCCTTCAGATCTTTAAGAGCCTGTTGACATTCTCCAGTCCATTCGAACTGATTTTCTTCTTGAGAACTGAAAAAAAAAATAAAACTTTTCTCGGGAGACCTGGAAATAAATCTTCCTAAGGCTGCAATTCTGCTCGTTAGTCTTTGAACTTCCTTTTTGTTCGCAAGTATATCAGGTATTTCTTCAATAGCTTTTATTTGAGCAGGATTTACCTCTATTCCTCTATTTGATACGAGGAAACCCAAAAATTTACCTGATTCTACACCAAAGGCGCATTTTTCTAGATTCAACTTCATATTATACCTACGTAAAATTTCAAAGGTAATAGAGAGGTGCTGGAAATGGTCCTCCGCGTGTGTTGATTTTACCAGTATGTCATCAATGTAAACTTCCATCGTCTTTTCCAGATGTTCCTGGAACATCTTGGTCACTTGCCCTTGGTATGTGGCTCCAGCATTTTTCAGGCCAAAAGGCATGACTATGTAACAATAAGTCCCCCTGTTTGTAATAAAGGAAGTTTTTTCCTTGTCTGAGGGGTCCATTTTAATCTGATTATAACCAGAGTACGCATCTAGAAAGCTTAACAATTCATGACCTGCAGTGGCATCAATCATTTGATCTACATGTGGTAAAGGAAATGAATCTTTGGGGCATGCTTTATTTAAATCAGTGTAATCTACGCATACTCTTCATTTACCATTCTTTTTAGGCACCACCACATTGTTAGTTAACCAGTTAGGGTATGTTACCTCGCGTATTAAACCAATTTTCAAGAGTTTTTGTACCTCTTCGTGAATCACTTGGTTCTTGAATGGTCATTACTTTCTTTTATTCTGCTTAATAGGTATGGAGGATGGATCTTCATTCATCTTATGAGTCATCACTTCTCGAGGTATACTTGTCAGGTCTGAATGGGACCATGCAAAGCAATAAATATTATCTTTTAAATAATCAATTAATTTACCTCTTCGGCTTGGGCTTAGCCTCGTGCTTATGTGAACTTTCTATTCAGCCTTTTGTTCGAACAATGGAACAGCTTCGAGCTCTTCCGTTGTTGTTTTGATGTGTTCATCTTCCTCCGGTTCCGGAATGACGTCAGGTCTGGAATCCATGTCTGTGTGGTTTGGTATTTCTTCTGTGGTGACTTGATTCACCTTCTCATGGCTATCTTCTTTCGTACCTGTTTTAGTAATAATATCTTCCGTACCTATTTGGATAGTAATTTCTTCCATACTTGTTTGGGCAACATTTTCTGTTTGGGAGATTTCCTTATCTTTTGATTCTCCCACTTCTACTTTTTTTTTGTAGTGTACCACGGAATTTATATTTCTCGCGGTTTGCTGATCGCCTCTAATTTGTTGAATTCCCTATTTGGAAGGGAATTTAATCACCTGATGCAAGTGGATGGTACTGCCTTCATGTCGTGGATCCATGGTCTTCCCATGATTAAGTTATAAGCCATGTCAGTATCGATGACTTGGAACCTGGTATTTTTTATATTACACCCTCAGCATAAGTGCTGGGTTCAATTTGCCCTATGGTTATAACTGTAGAGATATCAAACCCTGATATGGCCTGTGCTTTCGGGATTACTTGATTCCCCAATAGCATTTCTTCCACGACTCTTAGAAAAATAATATTGACTAAACTACCGGGATCAATCAACACTCTTTTTACGTTAGTGTCATAAATAAGTAAGGATATTACCAGAGCATCGTTGTGGGGGAGCATTAATCCTCTGATATCTGCATCATCAAAGGTTATATTATCTGCTTCCGAATTTTCACGAACCCGCTTTCTGTGTGTAATTGTGAACTTCGTGGCTACTTTGCAAGCCACTCCATTTACTTCTTCATCTCCGTGTATCACGTTGACAGTTCTTTTTGGATATGGAGGTTTTGGGGGATCTTGCATGTTCTTCATGTAAGCCTTCTTACCTTTTTCACTAAACAATTCTGTTAAATAGTCCTGTTTCAATAATTGTTCTATTTCACCTTGTAAAAATCTGCAATCTGCGGTTCTGTGTCCATGATCATTATGGAATTCACACCAGAAATCTGGGTTCCTTTGGGTTGGACCACATTTATTTGGTCCATCGAACCTTATCACCCATATTTCTTATTACTGAAACTAGTTCGGAAGTACTTACATTGAAGGTGTTATCCCCAATTCGTGCATTACCTCTAGTTCGTTCATCTGTATCCTTTCTGGATCTTGATGAGGATGAGCCCGCATCTCTTCTCGATGGTCTATATTCTGACCGAGTGTTTTCGAACCTGGGATGATTTTCTCGTCTCGAAGGTCCCATATAAGGATCATACCTATTTTTACCTTATCTCCTGTCTGATTCGGAACGTCTGGAACTGATACGATCTTCGTCTTTTGAACGAGCGATGGTATCTTGCTTTATACGAAGCTTGGTGATGTACCTATTATAGAAATCATTCCATGTTGTAGCTGGGAATTCTCTCAAGCTTTCCTTGAGTTTTCTCGTGGCTTCTGAGATTTTGTCATTTAAGTTGCTTGAAAATGCCATGGCTGCCTATTTATCAGGCACCCTTGGTAGTAGCATTCTTTCTCGTTGAAACCTGTCCACAAATTCACGGAGTAGTTCCGTGTCTCCTTGTTTTATTTTAAATATGTCCTCCATTCTTTTCTCCACTTCTTGCACACCACAGTGTGCTTTTATGAAGGAATATGCAAGCTCAACAAAATAATCAATAGTGCTTTAAGGGAGAAGAGATACCAGGTTAGTGGTCCTTTGGTAAGTGTTTCTCAAAACTTTTTGTCTAAGACCGACTCAACTTCTTGTTTTGTCAAGTCGTTGTCCTTAACTCCGGTGGTAAAAGCTGTCACATGGTCGCGTGGGTCGATTGTCCCATCATACTTAGGAACATCAGGCATTTTGAACTTCTTGGGAATAGGCAAGGGTGCTGCGCTTGGTTTCCAAGGTTGTTGAGAAAATCTATCAACGTCAATGCCTTTGATAACAGGTGGAACTCCAGGAATTTTTTCGATTCGATCATTTTGTTCCTTTATCTATTTCTGCAAGGTTAGTAATAAAGTTTTCAATTCAGAGCAATTAGACATACCTTGTCTCGTTTCGAGAGATTCATTAGGAGTATCTCCTCTTTCTGAGTTTGCTAACCTAGACTGAGGATTTTCCACAGTGATGGTATTATTGGGGGGGGGGTGGTGTTTATGGTGCAGGTGACGCTATTGGTAATCCCCTTTCAAATTCTTGCAAATCCTGGCTTACGTACTATGCAATAATTTTCTTTACTTGTTCTTGTTCTACTGTTTGATCATTACCATTATTATTGTTGTTGGATCTTTCTAGGGATTTCTCTCTTGAACCTCGAGGGGTTCCTGCGGGTGATGGAGTTCCATCCCTTTGTTGGTTATTGTCATTGGGGTTCGACATAGTTCAGAAGATATTGCTTGAAAAGTAAACAAAGATTATCAGATTCCCGGCAACGGAACCAATTTGTTTAACCAAAGAATTAGATCCTTTGACTAGAGCTATTTTTAGGATGAACGCTGGTTTCTTATAACCAAGGTAATAATGATAATTGTGAATAAATAAGTAAATAGAAAAATAATGAGATGCAGATAAAGTAAAGTGTATTATATCGTAGTTCGAATGCCCCTTTCAAGTTATATTTTATTCCTTTATATAGGGAAATTCTTAATATAACGTCTACCTTTTACAATTATCGCACATTAATCACTAATTATGACATTAATGTGACGTTACAAAGAATAATCGTAACTGTTGCGTGAAGGTTGTGTAACGTGTGGATCATTAATTAAAGATCTCTGAATCTGCCCGTAGCTCTGTCCGGATTCATTCTGACCGTGTCTCTTCCTTGTCTCAATCAGGTTGAGTTTCCCGTGGCTGATTACCCCGTAGGTGTATTGTGTCGTGCCCCTTTGCCTCGTACCTCTTTATAGAGTCCTGTCCAGCTATCATATTTTTATTGCTCCACATAACTGGGTGAGTCATCAAGAATTATTACACGTGTGGAGCTTTTTTTCCCAATACAGGGGAAAACTCCCGGAATCTAGCCCGTAGTCCCAATTTAAATATGCAATGCAAATGAATACCAGATGTAGTTTAGCTAACAGTTCAGGAAAAATAGGAGGCAATAATATGGATAAAACTAGCTACACATGGTGCACATAGTGACAATTAAAGGAAGCTCAAGTAAACAGGTAGACATGCTTCTTCCTAAGCTAAACTACCCAGTTAGTGCAAGAAAATAATCAAATAAGAGTGAAAATGATTTATGTCATGGAAGAAAAATAGAGTTTTAGTAACAATGGCCCGTGTACGTAATCATCACCTCACGTACACGGCGCCCGTACAAAAATACAGTATCAAACAACCTAAGGGGAAAGTCCCCAACACAAAGTTAGGCAAGCCACTTACCTCGACTACGCTACTCAACTCAACACCACGCTTTTGCCACGAGTATCCGACTCCATATGACCCAAATCTATTCAATTTGATTGCATAACGTAAGTAACACTTTAAGGAATCAAAATAGATAATAAGTTCGAAGTTAAAACGCAAAATTTGGAAATTTTCCCAAAAAGTCCCCCGGGCCCATGTCTCGGAAACGGATAAAAATTACAAATTCCGAACACCCATTCACTCACGAATTCACTCGAACAAGAATCATCAAAATCTGACGTCTAAATCTCCCTAAATCCTCAGATTTTTACTTGGGGAACCTTCATCCCATTTTCATGATTTTTCACCCAAATTCATTTATTAGATTGAGAAAATTGCTAGAAATTAATGATATACATGTGAATTAAGGTTAGAAAACATTACCTATGAATCTCCTCTTCGAAACCCACTGAAAATCGCCAAAACCCGAGCTCTCAATCATTTTAGGAGATATGAATTTCAAACCCTCGGACTTTTCTATAAACAGCCCAGGGATTCTGCACCTGCGACTCTATGACCTCACATGCGGTCATGTACCTGCGGAAAATCCATCGCAGGTGCGAAAACTCACTTAACAAGACTGGGCCCGCACCTGCGGTCAATTGGCCGCATCTGCGGTCAATTGGCTGCATCTGCGGTCCCGTAACTGCGGAACTCAGACCGCACCTACGACCACTGGCAACCCCATACCAAATCCGAATTTGCGAGCCTCACCCCGCACCTGCGGTTCCCCGTCCGCTGGTGCGAAACACCAGAACCAAGAATGGTTCAGCTGTGTTCCAAGTCCCAAAATCACCCGTTGAACATCCGAAACATTCCCGAGGCCCCCAGGACCTCAACCGAACTTACCAACCAGTTCGAACACCTCATTCAAACTTAGTCGAGCCTTCAAAACACATCCCATAACATCAAAATCACCAATTATGCATGGATTCAAGCCTAAAAACTTATGAAATTTCCAAATTCCACAACCGGTGCTAAAACACGTCAAAACTAGTCCGAATGAACTCAAATTTTACACACAGGTCATAAATGACACTACGGACCTGCTGTCACTTCCAAAATTCTATTCCGAACCCGATATCAAAATTTCACCTATCGGCCGAAATCGCCGAAATTATAACTTTCGCCAATTAGAGCCTAAATATACCACAGACCTCGAAAACACATTTCGAACACGCTCCTAACCCCAATATCACCCAACGGAGCTAACGGAGTCGGCGAAATTTCATTCCGGATCTGTCTTCACACAATTCTAACTACAACCCGATTTCTAAAGCAAAATTTCACATTTATGGACTATGTGTCCAAAATCCCTCCGAATCTAACCATTCAACGTTCCGGCAAGTCCCTAAAGCAGAAATATACATGGGAGAAGCAGTTATTAGGGGATCAGGACGCTAACTCTCAAAACGACCGACTTAGTCGTTACATAAAGCCACTCAATCAATTGCTTGAGGCCCCACGTCTAGGGGGGGCCCAAATTATTTTGTTACTTTATTAAATAGTTGTATCTGTATTTGTTGATTTTTAAAAAAAAAATATTTAATATATAAAAAAAAGACATATCTTTCATAAATAAGAAAACTATGGGATCGATAGAGATAATTTGGGAATAAGAATAGTAATTTATGTGTGAATATATTTTTTGCCTCCTTTATATATTACGATATCTTATGATTATTATCACAGGGCCCACGTACTTTTATTACTTTCTCTTTAAACTGATTTTTACTTAATATTTAATATTCTTTTTAGCATTTCTAGACTTATAAGTCCACTGTCTCATAAAATATTCTGCCAAATATGATAGCAGAAAGCAATTACGAACTCCTTTTTTGTTAAGTTTTCCCTGCATAGCATCAAAAATATTAAAACAATAAAAATAATATCAAGTTATCTATGACTATTTTTTAAACTAGGTTCAATTGTTCCATACTTTCTTAACTACTTTGCATAAATTTATTATTATTCTTATATCTTTTGTTTGTAAGTATATGTATTATCTTTTTTAATTTATTAGTATTTTAATATGTCAACAAAAAAATATGAATCCGCATATTAAAATACCAATAAAAAAGAGCAGAATTGGAAATTTAATACAATCCCCAAAAGTAGGAAGAATTTTTGGTAGATAAACAAATCACTAATATAATCGAACTAGAAGAAAATAGAATCCAAGAAGAAGAAGAAGTTGGTGAGAGTTTAACAAAGATCTTTTAGAAAATCGGGAAATCCTAAAAGTAATAAATAATAACTCTAGAAAGTAAAAATATATATAATCCTAGTTAAGAAATCGATTATAGATAACAAATCGATTAAAAATTTTACATCTCAAAAAGCTAGAAAAATAAATTTCAATATAAAATTTTATTAATATGAAAAAACTTAGGGCCCTTGTTCAAGTTTGTCTTTAAGCTACGGATACCGTTGAGCCGCCCCTGGTTGAAGCACCCGTTATACAAGGCAAAGAGCTCAATATGTTTTTCTCCCCGCTTCAGAGTTTAAGCATACCTTTGGCAATACTATGTTCATCACCCCATCTGTCCAATATGAGTTTATTTGGTCAAATTCTCAATTTTTTTTTTCAAGTTAGTTTACATTTCCTATATTATTTCTTATTGACATAAGAAAATAGAACAATTTACATTTTATTGGCAAAAAAATTGTGAAATTATAGTGCAGGATCATTATAGTTACGGAATAAGATTTAGGTTGAAAATACTGACTAAGATGATTGAGGACTTCTATTATCATTATTTCTTTTTTTATTGAGTTAGCTAAATAGCATCATCAATAATTATTTTTAGAAACTTACATTTTTTCTTTAACTTTCATTATGTAACTCAAACACAATCTCTAAATATAAAATTTATGTGACTTTTAAAAGTTATGTACTTACTGAGACACGATACACAAACAACATGACTGGCTCACTTAAAAATTGAAATCAATAAGGATGGAGTTTCGTGAACGTTTACACATAACGTACAATACTACTTTTGTTGTTCAACTTCTATCTACTTACTCCGTAAACGAATGCCTACTTGTATCTACCCATTACAATTATAATGTACTGTAGCAGGTTAAATTATATGACTAGTGTAACAATTTTGTACATAGTGTATATATAAAAGTTAAAGACTTCAAGATAATGTGGCAAGGTTCTTATAAATACTTATATATACCAATAGAGTAAATTAAAAAAAAGGCGTTTTCTTCAAAAGACTATTATAGTATATGTTTATAGATAAAATATTTAATTTTCTTGTGTGAAACGTGGATTTCATGATTATTTTTAATAAAATATATGTTTACCTTGAAAATGGTAATTACAATTAAATTTGATTATGTGGTTCTAACAATACGTAATTTATTTTTATGCTAGGATTTAAGCAGTAGATGCTAAGTGAGTTAATGAAACAGGGTGAAATTGATAAATGATTGAAATGGGCGAACCAGACTGCTTAGAATCGGGGGTTCCGAGCTGGCCGAGATTAGTCCTCGAGGTCGAGGCTTGGGGCTATGAGGAATGGTCGATGAAACTATGGCAGTTCTGAGGACCTCGAAGGAGGCTATTTATGATCAATGATGAATAATAATTGCAGAACAATCAATGAAATATAATAAATATAAGTAGTAAACCAGTAGAGAGACAATAGAGAATGTTTGAGTTAGAGAGCAGATAATGTTCTTGTTCCTTGCATTGAATATCATGTGTGCAAAAAATGATAAGGGCCTCCTTTATATAGGAGGGGTAGTCCCATCATAGTACCTAGGCATTTATTGCAAAAGAGAATAGCTGGCACAACTATTAATGGTCCGGTACGAAATTGTACTATTTTGCAGGTGCTTGTCAGCTTCAGTCACATGTTCTCGGGAGTTCCGTGACGGGATCTGATTTTCTCCTCGTCTCGAGGTGCGTCAATCCTTCGGTTCCACCCTTTGAGGAATCTGTCTCAGAGTCGTACCTCGGGTCTGTTTCTGATGTCATAAGAAACCTCAAAATCGATCATGCCCGATTTTGACCGTATACAGATAGTCCCCTCGTTTCTTGGAATGAAAAAGACAAGAAACGATTTGAATTCATTATCCTTAAATGCTTCCATTATTGCGTTACCCGTGCCACATAAAGCGATTGACGTGACAAGGGGGAATCTAAAGGGTCGTGTCCATACAGAGACCGAGAAGCCTTTGAATTGGTTACGGCAATTACTATCTTTTGGCTATATACGATGGAAATCTATAAATACTCCTTTGCCTCTTCTTTTCACCTCATCCTTAGATCTCAAAAGACTTCTTCTTACTTCTTTCTTGTGTTCTTTCTCTGACTATATTTCTTTCACTCTTTCAAAATCTCCAAAAAGAAATGGCGAAGACTTCCACCAGTGTTTCCCAAGGCGATAAATCATCCTCTTCTTCACGTTCCTCTAAGGGGAAGGCGACGGAGCCTCCTCGTCTTGAGGAATGCATCCCTGGAGCATGTGTGATAACCTCCAAATTTAAAATTGACAAACCTTCCTCGAGGCCAGGGCGATGTGAGCCCATGTCCCGCTATACCAGCTTGATATCAGATATCGAGAAAGTTAAAGTTGACTGCCACTGGGGGGATTCAGTGTTGGTGAAGATTCCCTCTCGAGAAGAGGACTGTGATGACCCAAAATGTCATCCTAAGTAATTCTAGCTAAATCTGTGTTCCAAGGCCCTGAAAGCCTCCTTTAATCCCACCTCGATATGTGTGCGCAACCTGGGTGTGTAGCCGGGAAGTCTTTATGCTGAAATTTGATGAAAAATGGAATTTATGATAATTAAATGAATAAAGTTGACTTTGGTCAACATTTTTGGTAAACGGACCCGGACCCGTGATGTGACGGTCCCGGAGGGTCCGTAGAAAAATATGGGACTTGGGCGTATGCCCGGAATCGAATTCCGAGGTCCCAAACCCGAGAAATGAAGTTTTAAGGAAAATTAGTTTCTGTAAATAATAAAGGATTTTGAAAATGAATAATTATGTGAAAACTGTGTTACCGGGCCCGTATTATGGTTTCGGAGCCCGGAACAGGTTCATTTTATGTTATTTATCTTATCTGTGAAATTTGGTGTAAAACAGACTAGAAATGATGTGTTTCGGATCAAAGTTGGAAAAGTTAAGCTTTATGAAGTTTTAAGGAAATTCTAATAGTTTTGAGGTTTAATTCATTGATTTTGATGATATTTTGGTGATTTAAATGCTTAAATAAGTCTGTAGGATGATTTGGGAGTTGTGTGTATTTTTGGTTTTGAGACCCGAGGGCTCGGGTGAGATTTGGGTAGCTAATGGGGTGTGAAAAGTCATGAAAAATCTGGTGTCTAACTGATTTCTGGTGTCTGTCAATTTATTTAGTGCTATCGCATTAGTAGCTCTCCGATCGCATAGAGTAAGGCTGGGAGGGGGTCACTGATGTTCTATGAGATCGCAATGTGTGTCCGCGATCGCATAGGGTACTGGGTGGTCCAGGGGTCTGGGGTGATTTGGTCAGTGCGGTCGCGTTTGGGGTGCTGCGATCGCATAGGGTGGGGGCCATAGGTTCTGCAATAGTGTAGGACTTTCTGCGATCGCGTAGGGTTATCACCAGGTCCTCTTCTGCGATCGCAGAGCACAAATTCATTCAATCATTTAAAATACAAAAAACAGAATTCAATACGGGAATATCACATTTTCAGCCTTCTTCTTCTTCTCCTCCCACCCCCATTGACGATCCTCAATCTAATTTTCCTCCATAAACACTTGGGTAAGTGATTCCAACTCCTTTTTCTTCCACTCTTCTTCCATAATCNCCTCAAGCTAATTTCCCTCCATAAACACTTGGGTAAGTGATTCCAACTCCTTTTTCTTCCACTCTTCTTCCATAATCACTAGAAATCTAGACCTAAAATCATGAAATCAAGGTAGAAATTAGGGGTTTTGGGTAGAGTTATGTTTTTGGGAATTTTGGGTAATTCAACCCCAATTTGGGGTCTGGTTTCAAAACAAATTATATATTCTAACTCGTGGGGTTATGGGTGATCGGATTTTTGTCCGAGCCTCGTATTTGGACCAAGCAGGCCCGGGGTCGAATTTTGGTAATTTTGGAAGAATGATAGGAATTGCATGTCTAGGCCATGGGATTGTGTTATTGAGTCTTTATTGATATTATAGAATTAATTATGCCTAGATATCATTGTTTCGGAGTTGGATTATAAAGAAAAGACGGTCTTCGAGGGTTGATTGCTATACTCTGGACCGAGGTAAGTGTCTTGCCTAACTTTGGTGAGAGATTAGGTATTGTATGTTATGTGTTATGTGTTTATCATGTTCAATTTATAGGTGAGGTGACGAGTACCTATACATTGTGAGTCAAGCATGCCCGTGAGTCTATTTTTGATAAAAATTCAGTTATTTCTTCATTGTTCATCATACTATGTAATTGCCTCTACTTAAAAAGTTGATTGTGGTTGATGTACTGGTTGTAGAGATTATGAAATGTTGGTTCAATTGAGGATACAAGTATACAATATATATATATTGAGTTGTTTGGTTATAGCTGAGACCCTTGTCGGGCATTTATTGAGATGTTGACTTATATTTTCCCCTTGCCGGGTGATTTGGACTGTATTTTTCCCACTATGTTGCATTCCTTACCATACACATTNTTACTTGATGTTAATTAACTGCTCTATCTTATTGTTTTTCCCTTTATCTGCTCCCGTCCCCCGTATATGACTATTATCCTTCCTTGCTTTGTTATCTGTAGTTTGTGTTGTAGAATAGGACAGGTGAACGTTATTTGCTAAGTCTAGCCTCGTCATTACTTCGGCCGAGGTTAGGCTCGACACTTACTAAGTACATGGGGTCGGTTGTACTGATACTACACTGCACCTCTCTATGTTGTGCAGATTCCGTTTTCGGACCCTGTGGACCGCTCTAAGGGAGTCACCTTCAGTCCACATCGAGCTTCAAGGTATACCACTGGCATTCGTGAACCTTGGAGTCTCTCCTACTATTAGTATCCTATTGTCTTATTTCTCCTTCCGTTCTAAAGACACTATTGTATTTCCTTTCAGACTTGTATTTAGTATTCTTATAGACAGTCCGTGAGGTTGTGACACCCCGGTTTTGGGATTTTGCGATGTAGTTATCTTTATCATTTCATTATGCATTTTTTGGAGTATTATTGTATTTCTGCTGTAGAACTTTTGAAGTGGTTTTGGTTATTTTAGTAAAGGTTTGAAAGATAATTGCTTTATTAATGTCAAGTTGTTTTAAAAATGTCAAGGTGTTGTGTACGTTGGCTTGTCTAGCGGGTTCAACGTTAGACGCAGTCACGACCTGAAAG
This sequence comes from Nicotiana rustica, assembly GCA_005239535.1. Lineage (NCBI taxonomy): Eukaryota > Viridiplantae > Streptophyta > Magnoliopsida > Solanales > Solanaceae > Nicotiana > Nicotiana rustica. Next base: position 14,692 of record ML442733.1, on the reverse strand, counting down.
ATGGGATTTCAGGTCGTGACAAGTTGGTATCAGAGCTCTAGGTTGCTTAGGTATCACAACTCACGGACAACCTTGGTAGAGTCTGAAGGATCGGTACAGAGACGTCTGTACTTATCCCCCAGAGATTGCAAGGTTAGGATAACTCCACATTTCTTCATTCTCTGTCGTGCGATATACATTCTGAGTACTGATTGAGTTCTATTCTACTCTCTTGCAGATGGCGAGGACGCGTTCTTCCCTTAGTTCCGCTCAGCAGCCTGACACTCCTGCTACAGCTCCTATGAGGGGTCGAGGTCGAGGACGAGGCCGTGCTAGAGGCCGAGGCTAGGGCAGGGCTCAGCCTAGATCAACAATCCTAGTGGAGGACCCTCAGGTTGAGTCTGACGAGGAGGTCCCAGCTCCGGCAGTCCTAGTTGGACCAGCGCAGGTCCCAGAGGGGTTCATAGCTACCCCAGTGCTTCAGGACGCTCTCGTCCGTCTGGTAGGACTTATGGAGAGTGTGGCTCAGGCCAGTCTTCTTCCCACTGCACCAGCTGGATCTCAGGCTGGGGGAGGGACCCAGACTCCTATTATTCATACCCCAGAGCAGGTTGCCACTCAGTTTCAGACTCCAGCACCTCAGACAGTTGGAGCAGCTCAGTCGGGTATTGTGGCACCGGCAGCCGAGGGTGCAGCCATGTCAGTAGATGCTTTATGGAGACTAGACAGATTCACCAAGTTATTCACTACTACTTTTACTGGTGCACCGTCAGAGGATCCACATGACTATTTGGACAGCTGCCACGAGGTTCTTCGGAACATGGGTATAGTGGAGCCAATGGAGTTGACTTTGCTACTTTTCGACTATCTGGCGCAGCAAAGACTTGGTGGAGGGACTACTGCTTAGCCAGACCAGCTGGGTCTGCATCTTTGACTTGGGCTCAGTTCATAGAGGTATTTTTGGGGAATTTCCTTCCCATTACGCAGCGAGAGGATCTTAGGAGGCAGTTTGAGCGCCTCCAATAGGGATCTATGTCGGTTACTCAGTGCGAGACCAAGTTCATCGCTCTAGCTAGGCATGCATTGATGATACTCCCCACTGATCGGGAGAGAGTTCGGAGGTTCATTGAGGGATTTACCCAGCTTATACGACTCTAGATGGCCAGGGAGTCGAGTACTGATATTTAATTTTAGGATGCGGCCAATGTGGCCAGGAGTATTGAGATGATTTTTTCACAGGGAGGTGGTCAGGGGGCTAACAAGAGGCCCCGTCATTTTGGTAGATTCATTGCAGCCTCATCTGGAGGCAGGGATCCTTTCAGTAAGGGTCATCCACCCCGACCTTTTCAGTCAACACTCCAAGTATCTCCCCGTGCACCGCCAGCTCATGTTAGTGCACTGCCAGCATCTATCAGTGCACATCCGCTTCAGAGTTAACAGGGTGGTTATCAGGGTCGTCAGGGCAAGTTTCCGAGTCCACAGCCGCAACAACCGAGATCTTTTTATACTTGTGGTATGCCGGGGCACCTTTCCAGATTTTGCCCTCGAGCTTTGAGTGGACCCTAGCAGCAGAATTCCCGTGCCTTGGTTCCCGTAGCAGGTGCACCCTTGCCTCCTCAGCCAGCTAGAGGTGCTGGTCGTGGTGCCAAAGGTAGTGGTCCTGTTCATAGAGGTGGATCTCAGGCCACGAGGGGTAGAGGCCAGGTTGCAGCAGGTAGACCCAGGGATGTTCAGATTGGAGGGGCTCA
>ML442730.1:119823-130535 GCA_005239535.1 Nicotiana rustica | reverse complement strand
TTTTCCTGAAAAGGAAAAACATTCCGAACTCGAAGGTACATAGTTTTTTAGATGATGACTGCTTAACCCTTTTAAAACGTCCATCAGAAAGTGTAACCATAGACCGGGAATTGTGTTATTTCCTCGCGTCTTTGCAGGTCTAGTATCATCATCTGATGATGGGTTAGCTTTAGGCCTATCATCTAAAAAAGTTAGTAAATTTTTTAAATGTTCAAAATAAAATCGAACGTGTTATACCTGACGGGGGGTATTCTTTCTTTTGGAAGTAATACTTCTTTAGGTGGATGGTGTTCCAGCTTGTTGGTAGAACTCTGTCGTCCATAGCTTCCAACTCATAGGCGCCTTTCCCAGCTATGCCTCAAATTTTGTAAGGTCCTTCCCAGTTTGGATTTAGCTTTCATGCACCTGCTTCTTTCGTTGATTAAAAGACTTTTTTGAGGACGAAATCCCCTATTTTGAAGTACCTGAGATGAGATTTACGGTTGTAATAACGCTCTATGATTTGTTTTTGAGCTGCCATCCGTATCAATGCTGTTTCTCTTCGCATTTCGAGGAGGTCCAGATTGGTCCTCAATTCGTCATCGTTTTCTCTCTCCGTGGCTGTTGAGAACCTTATGCTTGGTTTGCCAATCTCCACAGGAATTAAGGCTTCCAAGCCATAAACAAGTGCGAACAGAGTTTCTCCCGTGGCTATTTTTGAAGTTATTCTGTATGCCCATAGTTGTTTAACCAAAGAATTAGACCCTTTGACTAAATCTTATTTTTAAGATGAATACGGGTTACTGATAATCAAGGTAATGGAGAAAAATGAATAACAGACAATATTGAAGAAATATAGAAAATCGAAGTTGATTGTATTCGAGAATCAGATGCCTTGACAAGCTGTATTCCCCTCCCTTATATAGGAGATTCTTACAACGTACGACTCTTGCTATGGTTACTCATTAATAACTAATTATGACATTAATGAGGCGTTACAAAGGATAACGGTAATTGGGGTTCGGTCACATAATGTTCGAGTAATCAATTGTGGGTTCTTGAATCTGCCTGTAGCTTTGTCTAGATTCATTCTTACCGTGCCTCTCTCCCGTTTTGATCAAGTTGAGTTTCCCGTGGCTGATAAGTTCATGGGTTTACTTAATCGTGCCTCTTTGTACCGTATCTCTTCAAAGAATCACATCTAGGTGTCGCATTTTCCTGTGTCCACGTGACTGGCTAAGTTGTCAAAAGCTGGCTTACGTGTGAAACTCTTTTTTACCAATACAGATAGTCCCCCCACTTACCATATATTTAACGATTAATATTTGGTAAGTGGATATTCATTTATGGCGGGAATATTTTGCCGCCGCTTTTCCTTGAATCATTGTATCCTTCTCTGCACCATAGGTGTCGTTTGTCACTTCCATTTAATGCTCATACCACGTGTCCTTTTTGGATTGGTTCTGCATTTACTCGGCACCTTTTAGGGCTTTTTGCGGTTGTGCCAGTCCCGAAGTGACATCTTCAATTATGACTTTTCATCATTATTTTCCTTTTTCTTCATGTTTGACGGTTGACTTCAAGTATAAATACATGTTTTCTTTTCTTTGCTTCCACGAAACACATTTGCAACTTTGTCTTTTGTAAAGAACTTTCTTCTTTGCCTTTGTAAACATGTCTTCTTCAAACCAACCTCAAAGAGTAATAGATATTGAAAGTTTAGTGCCATCTTCTGCTCCGACTAGGAGTCGGAGGGGTGGTAGACTTAGAAGTCTAGGATCCACTCCTTCGAGGGGCTCCTCTTCTTCTCAGATAGTTCCTCCTCCTTCCACTAGATCTCCAGTTTCTCCAAGGATTAGGGTTTCTCGTTTGTCTAGAGGTAGAGGTGAACGCCTTCGCGAACCTGGAGTCGATGAAATTGTCCCTGCTGAGTTTGTTTTTGCTAAGGATAGTCAAGTTCTTGTAGATCAATCTTCTTCTCTTGATAGTGTTGAAATATATCCAACCCTTATAACTGAGGGTCAGATTTCCCTTGTTCGAAGGGAGTGCTTTTGGAAGTCTGACTTTCTTGTTTATATTCTGAATAGTAATCAAAGAATAACGTCTTAAAAGACGGGATATTCTTCTGTTTATACGTATCCTTTAACTTTAGGGTTTAGACCCCCCATTGACCCAGTTATAATTGAGTTTTGCATTTTTTCAATATCTGCTTAGGACAAGTTGGCCCGCTTGTGTGGCGAGTTGTCACGTGTCTTAGGAGTTTGGCTTCTTTAGCCTCGGTTCCTTTTACCTTCAACCATCTTATTCACCTCTACTCTCCTACCTTATTTCATGAAGGGGGTTTTACTCTGACTGCTGGAAGTAAAAGAGTGCTGATAACCCCTGGAGACGATAAGGATAGGGGCTGGTACCTCCGGTATGTTGATGTACCTACTGTTGTTTTAGTGGGTGAAGATAATATTCCCTTCCCTGAGAAGTGGAATCGCGCACGTGAGTATGCATTAGCTCACATTTTCTTTTTCTTGTTTTGACTTGAGATGTTTTGTTTAACACCGTATCTGTTTTTTTTTCTCTCAGCAATCATGAATATTGTTAAGAATATCTTCGGTATTCGTGATTGGCTAGAAAAATTATTATCTGTTGCTCCTTAAGAAGAAAGATCTTGGAAGTACCTCGCTGGGAGGTATAGTTGGCAAGTAAATACCCACGGTAAGTGAAGCTCTTGTTCTTGCTTTTTTCCTTACTCGAGTCTCTTTTTTTGTTGTTTAGCTTTTTTCCCTTTTCAACAGGGTTCTCTGCTCGTGGGGTGTCTGCTTCATCTATCCCAAAAATGTCCTTAACTCAAGCCCAGGAAATTATTGTTGGTTCATCTTCCTCGAAGAGGAAGATTAGTGAGTCTCGTTCCGTGGAAGAAGAAGAAGAGGGTGCTTTAGTGCACAGGCCATGGAGAAGGCGAATGGTTTTAGATGATGAGCTTACAACCTTAACCTTGCCTTCCGTGTCTGTGATTGAGCCCCCTATACTTGATGATGTTGGGGGTGGTGATCTTGCTCCTGACAACGTTCCTTTGGTGTCTTTCCTGCTTCTTTGAGAGAAGTTGTTTCGTCTGTTCCTTTGGCTATTTAAACTTTTACTGTGTCTTTACCTGCAACTTCTTCAACTCTTCAACTCTCTGTGCCTGCTTCTTTGCCCGTGGCTTCTCCAGCTCCTCAAATTTTCGTGCATGTTGCTGTTCAATCTTTGCATGTGGCTTATCCTTTTTCACTCTCGTATATGAAATTTACCATATATGACTGGTTTATTTCTTCTATATTAATTTTATTGGCATGGAGCTTATGAAGAGGATTTCAAACACGGACCAAGACACAAGAGAGTTGCAGGCCGATGTTGATAATTGGAGAGCACAATATCATAGTTTAAGGATTGACATGGATGCTTTAGAAGAGGAAACGGGTACCTTGAAGCGGCATATGAGACTCATGGCAGCAGAATTGGTAGTGGAGAGGGCTTCTTGCAGTCAGGCTGATAAAGATAAGAGTGTTCTAGAGTCTTCGTTCGCGGAGAAGCTATCCCGTGCTTCAGAGGAGATTAGAGACTTGAAGAACTTGTTGGGGCAGAAGGAGGAATACTCAGTCAAGCTTGTGCAATCACTCACTTGTACTCAAGCAGACCTTCATAGGGCTTTAGACAAAGCTCAAACTTTAGAGGAGTCGATTCTTCCATTAAGTGCCGCCCATGCAGCTACGGAAACGGAGAAGGACGGATTGAGAGCTGAGCTTTAAGTATGGGCAAATGATTATGAAGATTTGGAAGAGCTGGATGTTGTCGATGTGAGCTGGGCGTATATGAATTCTCGCCTTGACACATTGATGGAAATGAATCAAGAGGGTTTTGACCTTAGTGCTGAAATAGCCAAAATTAAGGAAGCCATGGAGAAGGATCAACAAGGTCACAACCTCTCTTCACTTGATGGTGAGATTCCAGTCGCTCATGCCTCTTCATCTCCAATTGCTCCCGCTCCTTCTGCCACTGAAGTCAACCCCTCTCTTGAAAAGATTTAGTTGGTTTATCATTTTTTTTTCTTTTTCTTTGTATGAGTTGGTGGTTATCCCCAGTCCCATCGGGGGTAAATTTGGATTTCCTTTAAGTCCCCAAATGACAACTTAGGGGCACCACAATGTATATAAAAATTTATACGGCTAAGTATAAGTTAATACTTAATTTTAGTCGTTTAAATATATAAATGTTAGTTCAACTTTTGTTGAGTTTCTGTTTCACTCTTTAAGTCTTTTGCATGCTTTATTTTATGAGGTTTTAGTTTTACCTTCGAGTTTTGCATGGGGAATGCTTTAGACTACTCGTACCTTTTTTGTAATAGGCACGGTGTCATATCAAATTTGTGCCTTTTTGTAACAGGCATAGTTTATGGAAGAGGGCCCTTTATAATTGACATGAGGAAGACATCTCAACTTCATGATAATGCAATAGAGTGATAGGAATTTTACACATGTTTAAGAATGTTTCCGAGGAAAGTTTTTTTGTTTGAACTTCCATGAAATTTTACATGTGTTTGGTTATCGTCTAAAACTCATGTTTGCAACTGTTCTTGTTTAACAGATTTGATATACTCTTGTATTTCGTAACTGTTTTTCATAGGTAACAGTTTTTCGATAATAATACAAGGAAACAACTATTTTTTAGTAGTAACAGTTTTTATAAAGATTTGAGTTTTTACCCGCAACTGTTTTGGAAACAGTTTTCTAATAAGTACGAGGGAAATATTTTCTTATTCTTAACTGTTTTTATTTGATAACAGTTTGTTGAACAAATACAAGGATTTAGATCTTTCATCCATAACTGTTTTATTTGAGAACAGTTTTTTGAATGAGTACATTGATGATGATCTTTTACCCCTAATTGTTTTTGTTACAACAACTTTGAATAAGTATAAAGATGTACATTTCTTTCTCGTGACTAATATTTTGCCTTTCAACCTGAATATGTTCGAAGGTTTTTGCTTTTTGCATTAGGCTTTGTATTTGGATGGCTCTTTTGATTTCTTTCGATTCTGCTCGTGTCACTTGTCTCGTTGGGTAGATGGGTCTTCAGGCTCGAGCTTTTGACTTTTTGATAGTCTTCTTTGCTTCGTCTTAGCCTTCCATACTGTATAGTCCCCCAAGTGTTTGAGCTTTGAAGAATGAAATCTCGAGCACTTGATTATTCCTTCCTTGTGGTCCTTTTCCTGAAAAGAAAAAACATTCCGGACTCTAAGGTATGTAGTTTTTTAGATGATGACTGCTTAAACCTTTTAAAATGTCCATCAGAAAGTGTAACCCTAGACCGGGAATTGTGTTTTTTCCTCGCGTCTTTGCAGGTCTAATATCATCATTTGGTGATGGGTTAGCTTTCTGCCTATCATCTAAAAAAGTTAGTAAAATTTCTAAATGTTCAAAATAAAATCGAACGTGTGATACCTGACGTATTCTTTTATTTTAGAAGTAATACTTCTTTAGATGGATGGCGTCCCAGCTTGTTGGTAGAACTCTGCCGTCCATAGCTTCCAACTCATAGGCGCCTTTCCCAGTTATGCCTCGGATTTTGTAAGGTCCTTGCCAGTTTGGATTTAGCTTTCGTGCACCTGCTTCTTTCGTTGACAGAAAGACTTTTTTGAGGACGAAGTCCCCAACCTTAAAGTATCTGAGATGAGCTTTACGGTCATAATAACGCTCTATGATTTATTTCTGAGCTTTCATCCGTATCAACGTGTCTTCTCTCCATGGTTCGAGCAGGTCCAGGTTGGTCCTTAATTCGTCGTCATTTTCACTTTTCATGGCTGTTGAGAACCTTATACATGGTTCGCCAATCTCCACAGGTATTAAGGCTTCTAAGCCATAAACAAGTGCGAACGGAGTTTCTCCCGTGGCTATCTTTGAATTTGTTCTGTATGCCCATAGTACCGCTGGTAACTCATCAGGCCAATTTCCTTTGGCTTTATCCCGCCTCTTCTTTAGATTGTTGATGATGACCTTATTCATTGACTCAGCTTGACCATTAGACACGAGGTGGTACGACGTTGAAGTGATCCGCTTGATTTGCCAACTTTCGAAAAATTCTGTGATTTGCGAGCCTATGAATTGTGGGCCATTATCACACATGATTTCCTTTGGTATTCCAAAGCGGCATATTATGTTTCCCCATAAGAAGCTTTTAACTTCCTTTTCTCACATTTGTTTGAACGCTTCTGCCTCTACCCATTTTGTAAAATAGTCGGTTAGCACGAGTAAAAACTGTACCTGTCCTTTAGCTGTGGGAAGAGGTCCCACTATGTCCATATCCCATTTCATGAAAGGCCATGGGGATATTATTGGATGTAATAAATTTGCTGGTCGATGCATGTTATTGGCAAACCTTTGGCATCTGTCACATTTGGATACAAAATTCTCGGCTTCTTCTTCCATATTAGGCCAATAGTATCCAGCTCTGATTAGTGTTTTCACTAAGGATATCGCCCCTGAGTGATTTCCACAGTGTCCTTCATGGAATTCTTTAATCATAAATTCCATTTGGTTAGGTCCGAGGCATTTAGCTAGGGGTCCTCCGAACATCTTGCGATAAAGTGAGTTGCGAATAAGGCAGTACCGTGCAGCTTTGCGGCGAAGTGCTTGAGCTGCTTTCCTGTCTTCAGGTACGGTGCCATTCTGCAAAAAATTAAGAATTTCGTTTCTCCAGTCCCAGGTTAGGTTGTTGAAAGTTACCTCATTCCTGTCCTAGTCTATTATTGAATGAAATAGTTGAACAATAATTGTATTGTCTTTGTTCGTTACTTCCGTGACTGCTGCGAGGTTAGATAATGCATCTGCTTCTATATTTTTCTCTCTAGGTATTTGCATTACCTTCCATGTTTTGAATTATCTCACGAGCTCTCGTGCTTTTTCAAGATACTGTTGCATTCTAGTCTCTTGAGCGATGTAAGTCCCCTATATCTGATTTACTACCAGTTGGGAGCCGCTGTTGATCACAATTGCTCGATTGAGAGCACCCGTGCGAGTTCAAGCCCTGCAATAACAGCTTCGTACTCTGCTTAATTGTTAGTGATAGGATAACACTTTATTGCTTGCCGTGTCTTTTCACCCGTGGGTGATATCAAGACTATGCCTAACCTGGCGCCTTTTATATTTGAAGAACCATCAGTGAACAAGGTCCATAGGCCTGGATTAACACAGTTAAAGAGTTGTAACTCTTTTTCTAGTTCAGATACAATGTTATTACTAAAGTCAGCAACAAAATCAGCTAGTATTTGAGACTTAATTGCAGTCCTAGGCTGATAGATTATTTCATGCTCACTTAATTATATGGCCCACTCGGCTGATCTTCCTGACAATTCCTGTTTATGGAAAATATTTCTAAAAGGATACGAGGTCACAACGGTGATTGGGTGGCATTGAAAATAGGATCGTAATTTTCTAGATGCCATTATTAAAGCTAAGGCTAACTTTTCCAGATGTGGATATCTAGTCTCAGCATCTAGCAAAGTCTTACTTACATAATAGACAAGTGATTGTTTACCTTTTTCTTCTCTTACCAATACTGCACTTACAACAATTTCTAAGACAGCCAGGTAGATGAATCTTTCCCCTTCTTTTGACTTTGAAAGCAATGGTGGTTCGATAGATAAATCTTCAGGTTCTTGAGGGCTTCCTGACATTCTTCAGTCCATTCGAACTGATTCTGCTTTTTGAGAACTGAGAAGAATTTAAAACTTTTTTCGGAGGATTTAGAAATAAACCTACCCAAAACTGCTATTCTCCCTGTCAGTCTTTGAANTTCCTCTATAGCTTTAATTTGAGCGGGATTTACCTCTATTCCTCTGTTTGACACAAGGAAACCCAAAAATTTACCTGATTGCACTCCAAAAGCGCATTTCTCTGGATTTAACTTCATGATATACCTGCATAAAATAGCAAAAGCAGTAGAGAGATACTGGAAATGGTCCAGTGCTTGTGTTGATTTTACCAACATATCATCAATATAGACTTCCATCGTCTTTCCAAGATGTTCTTGGAACATTTTAGTCACTAACCTTTGATAGGTGGCTCCGGCGTTTTGAAAGCCAAAAGGCATGACTTTATAACAGTGAGTCCCCCTGTTTGTAATGAAGGAAGTTTTTTCCTCATATGAGGGATTCATTTTAATTTGATTATAACCAGAATATGCATCTAAAAGCTCAATAATTCATGACCTGCTGTGGAATCAATCATTTGATCTATATGTGGCAATGGGAATGAATCTTTGGGGCATGCTTTATTTAAGTCAGTATAATCTATGCATACTCTCCACTTGCCATTCTTTTTAGGAACTACCACGATGTTTGCTAGCCAGTTAGGGTACGTTACCTCTCGTATCGAACCAATTTTTAAGAGTTTCTATACCTCTTCGTCGATCACTTGGTTCTTGAATGGTCCTTGCTTTCTTTTCTTCTACTTAACAGGTATGAAGGATAGATCTTCATTTAGTTTATGAGTCATCACTTCTGATGGGATGCCTGTCATATCTGAGTGGGACCACGCAAAGCAGTCTGCGTTAGCCTTTAAATAATCAATTAACTTACCTCTTCGAGGGGGCCTAACCTCGGGCCTATATACACTTTTTGCTCAGGCTTTTTTTAGATAATAGAACAGCTACGAGCTCCTCCGTAGTTTTTTTTACGTGCTCATCTTCCTCCGGTTCACGAATGACGTCCGGTCTGGAATCTATTTCTGTGTGGTATAGTATACCTTCCGTGGTAACTTGATTTTCCTTCTCGTAAGTATTTTCTTTCGTTCCTGTTTCAGTAATAATACCTTCCGTACCTATTTGGGTAGTAGTTTCCTCCATGCTTGTTTGGGTTGTGTTACCTTCTTGGGAGATTCCCATATCTCGTAATTCTTCCACCTCTATTTTCCTGTTGTAGTGTACCACAGAGTTGATATTTCTTGCGGTCTGCTGATCTCCTTTGATTTGTTGAATCCCCCATTCAGAGGGAAATTTAATTACCTGATGCAACGTGGAGGGTATCGCTTTCATGTCGTGGATCCATGGTCTTCCAATGATCAAGTTATAAGCCATGTCAGTATCGATGACTTGGAACCTGGCACTTTTGATCACCCATTCAGATAAGTGCTAAGATCAATTTCTCCTTTTGTTATAATCGTAGAGTTATCAAACCCTGATATGGCTCGTGCTTTTGGGATTACTTGATTCCCCACTAGCCTTTGTTCCACGACTCTTAGCAAAATGATATTGACTGAACTGCCTGGATCAATCAACACTCTTTTTACGTTAGTGTCATGAATAAGTAAAGATATTACCAGAGCATCATTGTGCGGAAACATTAATCCGCTGGTATCTGCATCATCGAATGTTATATCGTCTTCTCCACGAGCTCGTTTCCCATGTGTAATTGTGAACTTTGTGGTTGTTTTGCAAATCACTCCGTTTACTTCTTCACCCCCGTGTATTACGTTAACGTTCATTTTGGAGAAGGAGGCTTTGGGGGCTCCTGCTTGTTCCTCATATATGTTTGTTTACCTTTATTACTAAACAATTCTGTTAAATACCCCTGTTTTAACAAATTTTCTACTTCACCTTGTAAAAATCTCCAATCCGCGATTTTTTGCCCATGATCGTTGTGAATTTCACACCAGTGATCTGGGTTTCTTCTACTTGGATTTGACCGCATCTCTTTGGGCCACTTAACCTTGTCTCCCATGTTTCTTAATATTGAGACAAGTTCATTAGTACTTACATTAAAGGTATGATCCCCAATTTGAGTACTACCTCTAGGTCGTTCATCTTGATCTTTTCTGGATCTAGACGAGGATAAGACTACGTCTCTTCCTTGTGGTCTATATTCTGACCTAGTATTTTCGAACCTGGGGCGGATATCGCGTCCCGAGGGTCCTAGTAAGGATCGTACTAGTTTTTACCTGATCTTCTATCTGATTCAGGACGTCTGGATCTGGAATGATCTTCATCTCTCGAACGAGCAATCATATCTTCTTCTATTCTGAGTTTAGTACTGTACCTGTTATATACATCGTTCCATGTTTTAGCGGGAGATTCTCTTAGACTCTCCTTAAGTCGTCTCGTGGCTTCTGAGCTTTTATCGTTCAGGTTGCTTGCAAATGCCATGGCTACCCAATTATCAGGCACCCTGGGTAACTGCATTCTTTCCCGTTGAAACTTATCTACAAACTCACGAAGTAGTTCCGTGTCTCCTTGTTTTATTTTGAATATGTCTTCCATTCTCTTCTCAACTTTTTATGCACCAGAGTGTGATTTTATAAACTAATCTGCAAGCTCAGCAAAAGAGAATAGAATTTTCAGGGAGAAGAGAATACCAGGTTAGGGCTCCTTTGGTATATGTTTCCCCAAATTTTTTGACAAGGACTGATTCAATCTCTTGTTTCGTTAAGTCGTTGTTTTTTACCCCCAGTAGTGAAAGCAGTCACATGGTCGCGTAGGTCAGTTGTTCCATCATTTTTGGGAACGTCAGGCATTTTAAACTTCTTGGGTATAGGCAAGGGTGCCGCACTTGGCTTCCAAGGTTGTTGAGAATATCTATCAACATCGATGCCTTTGATGATAGGTGGTACTCCAGGAATTTGTTCGATGCGATCGTTCTGCTCCTTCATCTGTTTCTGCATGGTTAGCAGTAAATTTTGTAATTATGAGTTATTATATATACCTGGTCT
>ML442730.1:102293-119723 GCA_005239535.1 Nicotiana rustica | reverse complement strand
TTTCGAGAGATTCATTAGGAGTATCTCCTCTTCCTGAGTTTGTCAACCCAGATTGAGGATTTTCCATGGTGATGGTGTTATTAGGGGGTGGCGTCGGCGGTGTAGGTAACACTGCCAGTAATCCTCTTGCAAATTTTTGCAAAGCTTGGCTCACATACTCTGCAATCATTTGCTTTACACGATCTTGTTCCACAATTTGATCATTATCACCATTGTTGTTATTGGATCTTTCTGGGGATTGTTTCCTCGAACCACGTGGGGTTCCTGAAGGCGATGGAACTGGGGTTCCACTCCTTTGTTGGTTGTTGTCGTTGGGGTTTGACATAATTTAGAGGATATAACTTGAAAAGCAAACAAAGATTATCAGATTCCTAGTAACGGAACCAATTTGTTTAATCAAAGAATTAGACCCTTTGACTAAAGCTTATTTTTAAATGAATACGGGTTACTGATAATCAAGGTAATGGAGAAAAATGAATAATAGACAATATTACAGAAATGTAGAAAATCGAAGTTGAATGTATTCGAGAATCAGATGCCTTTACAAGCAGTATTCCCCTCCCTTATATAGGAGATTCTTATAACGTATGACTCTTGCTATGGTTACTCATTAATGACTAATTATGACATTAATTAGGCGTTACAAAGGATAACAGTAATTGGGATTCGGTTACATAATGTTCGAGTAATTAATTGTGGGCCCTTGAATATGCCCGTAGCTTTGTCTAGATTCATTTTGACAGTGTCTCTCTCCCGTTTTGATCAAGTTGAGTTTTCCGTGGCTGATAAGTTCGTGGGTTTACTGAACCGTGCCTCTTTGTACCGTACCTCTTCAAAGAATCTCATACAGCTGTCGCGTTTTCTTGTGTCCACGTAACTGGCTGAGTTGTCAAAAGTTGGCTTACATGTGAAACTCTTTTTCACCAATATAGATGTAGGCCTAAACTACCCGGACATTTGCATAACTAATAGCTACGTACGGACTCTCATCAGCTAGTGCGTACGTAGCCCCTACATATAGTCACATATCAATTAAATTCACCTATGCGGAAATTTCCCTCTTTCAAGGTTAGAAAAGAGACTTACCTTGTCCCAAAGCTTACTTCCAAACTCAAGAATGTGCTCAAACCCTCAAATCGGAGCCAAACGACCCAAAACCATTCAAATGGGGTAAAAACTAGTCAATATGTGCTCAAGAGTTCATATTCTACCTATTTCCCAACCCTAAATGCAAGGTTTCTAAAATTCATCCCCGGGTCCACGTGCCCGGATTCCAAAAATTCTTTCAAGAAGTCGTTACCCATGACTTAAGGAACACAAATATATGATTTTTACTAAGTTCCATAACCATTTTCGTGGTAAAACTCTATTTTTATCAAAAACCTAGGCTTTCATCTAAACCCTTGATTTTTCACTAATTTTTGCATGTTAATCTACCCACAATCTATGTATTTAACTCATGTTGTATAGAAATTACTGAGCTCAAAGTGCTAGGTGAAAGCCTCCTTCCAAAAGCTCTAAAAATTACCCAAGAGTTGAAGTGAAATGAAATAAATGGCCTAAGTCCCGCTTAAAAGAGTTGTGCACAGGTCTCTGATGTCGCATTTGCGACATCTGGTTCGCAAATGCGAAGGTCGCAATTGCGACAAACGCATCGCATTTGCGAACCTAGGCTCCCTCTGCATGGGTCGCAAATGCGACAAAAGGGTCGCAAATGCGATCTCTGCTGGGTTCGCAAATGCGAACAAAATGTCGCAAATGCGATCACCGCGCAGCCCAGGCTTCTTAGGAATTGTGAAGCCTTCATCGCAAATGCAATATTCGCAAATGTGATATTTGCAAATGCGAACAAAACCTCGCATTTGCGAGACCTGCTACAGCTGCAAAGAGACACCAGAAAACTGGAGTGTTTCCACTACTAACACACGTCTGAAACTCACCCGAGCCCTCGGGGCTACACACCGAATACTCACACAAGTCTAACAACACTATACAAACTTGCTCGCGCGATCAAAATACCAAATTAACATCAAAAACTAAGAATCACACCCTAAAACCAATTAAATCCAACTTATGAACTTCAAGTTCTTAAGTCTACTTCCAACGTGCTGAAACGTACTTATGCTACTCGAAATGATACCAAATTTTGCGTGCAAGTATTAAATAAAATTATGGAACTACTCCCGATTTTGGAATTCCGTTTGGACCTCGATATCACCAAAACGCGTTCCAAACCAAATTTATAGCACTTCTAAAACCTCCAAGTTATTTAATCAATTTGGTTACGTCATCCGAACTTTTACCCATTAAGTTATTTGATCCTTCTACCCATGATTCATAATTGGCATAAGATTTCTTTCGCAATTTACTACATATAAGCCTTAGTGAAATCAGTATCAATCTGCTCCTTTTAAAACAATTGAGTTCAAAACTCTCTTTTAGTCCTAGCTTTCAATTAACCTTGTCTCGTTTCTTAAAGTTATTAATCCTTTTCTTAAGAAGAATTTAAAGAGATCATAATATTTTACAAATATGAAATCTGAAATACTAGCATTTTTAAAAGAAGTTATTTTAGCCAAGCTAGTCCAATCATAAATGTTTTTGGGCTTCTGCTCAATTTTCGTTAGTTTAATTAGATTTTTAGAACTTCATATTTGTATTTTTTTTATAAAAAAGATTTTTTTTAATCAATTAACCTAAATTTGGCCGGTTAACCATTTTAACGGATCTTAAAAAGTGCCTTATCCCTTCCTTTTGAGATAATTAGAAACCTTACCTAGAATTTCTAAGATTAATCAGATCATAATGCAGAGTTAACTTTAGCATTGTTTAATAAGTAGGTGTCCTAATTCACCTTAAATTAGATGGCGACTCCTTTAATTAATTAAACCTCGGATTTTTAATAGGTTATACTGTGATTTGACCCGTGTAAAAATGGGGTATAACAACATTCTGCATGTTGTTGTAGTAGTGTTCTGCCTGTTATTTTTGGGACATCATCCTTATGTAGGCTATATCTCTCCGTTCTTCGGATTCGTCGAGGTCCTGCCATCTACTTTCGTTGTTCCTCAACCCGCTCTCATGAAAGTATCTCAAACTTGATTCTCCGATCTCGACTGGCACTACTGCATCGATCCATAGACTAATGAGTAGGGTGTCTCCTGTGCTCGTTTTTGGTATTGTGCGGTATGCCCACAACACTTCTGGCAGTAGTTCTGGCCATAGTCCCTTGGCGTTCTCGATATTTTTCTTCATGATGTTCAGTATTGATTTTTTAGAGGACTCCGCTTGCCCATAAACCGCAGGATGGTATGGGGTGGAGAGTATTGTTTTGATATGCCACTTCTCGAAGAACTCGGCCACCTTGTTCCCGGTGAATTGGGGTCCATTGTTACAACTGATCTCTTTGGGGGCCCGAAGCGGCACACAATATTTTTC
This sequence comes from Nicotiana rustica, assembly GCA_005239535.1. Lineage (NCBI taxonomy): Eukaryota > Viridiplantae > Streptophyta > Magnoliopsida > Solanales > Solanaceae > Nicotiana > Nicotiana rustica. The sequence goes on along the minus strand of ML442730.1, from coordinate 116,285 downwards.
CATATAAAGGTGATCACTTCTTGTTAGTGTATCTGGGCGAATTCTCCTACTTCTACCCATTACAAAAATAGTCAGTTAAAACCAAAAACAATCGTACTTTACCTTACCCCGCAGGGAGGGGGAGACGATGTCCATCCCCCACTTGATGGAAGATCGAGGTGAGGTGACCAAGTGGAGGTGCTCGCCCGCTTGGTGGATCATATGAGCATATTTTTGGCATTTCTCACATTTTCTCACGAAGTCAACAGATTCTTTTTTCATGGTGGGCCAGTAGTATCCTGCTTGTATGAGACATCTGACCAGAGCCCGATTGCTGGAATGAGATCTGCAGTGGCCTTCGTGGACTTCTTCTAGAACGCGTCGTGTCTGATTTGGGCCTAAGCATTTTTCTAGGGGACCGCCATACGTCCTTTTGTATAGGTCGTTGTCTATGACGTTGTACCTAGCCGCTTGCATTCGAAGCTTCTTGGATTCTTTTTTATCATCTGGGAGCACGCCGTCCTGCAAGTATGTAACAATACGATTACGCCAGTCCCAAATTAGGTTTATAGTCCTTACCTCGATTTGATCGATCGATGAGTGGAGAAGGGTGACCACCTTTCCTTCTCCGGTTATGCTTTTAGTGTTTGTCGCTAGTTTGGCGAGGCTGTCTGCTTCGATATTTTGTGCTCGAGGGATCTGGTCGAGCTAGCATTCACCAAATTCGATCAACAGCTTGCAGATCTCGACCTGATACTTTTGTAACCTTTGCTCTTTGAACTGGAAATTCCCTGTGACTTGGTTGACGACGAGTTGAGAGTCGTAGCGTAGGACGAATCGCCTCGCTCCATACTTGAGTGCCAGCCTCAATCCTGCAATCACGACCTCATACTCGGCCTCATTGTTAGTCAAATCCAGGCATCTAAAGGACTGGAGAATTACTTCACCTGTCGGGACCTCGAGTACGAGTCCCAGTCCGGACCCTTATTCATTAGAGGCGCCATCAGTGTACAAAATCCATAGATCCTGTATTTGAGGAGAGGTGTTGACAGCTTCTCTTTCGACTTCATGCATTATTTTTGCACTGAAGTCGACGACTGAGTGGGCAAGTGTATGCGACTTTATCTATCACGACCCAAAATTCGTTAAAAACGTTATGGCGCCGGACACCACTGTCAGGCAATCCAACACCAAGAAGTTGATCGAATTCTCATTTTAGTAGTTTTGAAATCATTTCTTTTCATTACATTAAATAGAAAATAATGAAATCCCAGTGAGTAACAAAATGTCTTTAACAAATTCAAATAATGAATAAATCCCATAGTCATCCCAGAACCCTGTTTCATAAGTGCATGAGCAATTTCTAGAAAATAAGATGTAATACAATAATCTGTCCGGAATATAACTGGACAGTAGAGGAAGTACAATACAATACTCTGAAGGAGACTTTACTGGTTGCGGTCGTCTCGAGAGGTGCAACTCACCTAAGTCTCTGTATCACCCATGTCGCTGCTCCGAGTGGGCCACTAGACATATATGTGCATGTGCAACAAAATGCACAGCAAGTGTAGTATGAGTACAAAAAAAATAACGTATACCCAGTAAGTATCCCGCCTAACCTCGAAGAGGTAGTAACGAGAGGTCGACTTCGACGCTTACTAGAGGTCAAATTAATATAATTAAATGTGACGCTAAATATGGATTTCATAATTAAATAACGATTAACAACAGAAAGGGGAAACTTCTTTCATAGCTAATATTTCAGTTTCCGTCATTTCAATTGACAACTTATATCTCAAGGCAATTAAACAGTTCAAATCACAGTAAGTACCCAGCAAATATCATGCGCAAGAAATGCCGAGGTCATATGACCTGGTCCAACATAAATGTAAATTGTGCACTGTCGGAGGGTCGAACGGCAACCATAGATGCATCTATTACCCTGCTCGCAAATCATATGTGCGACGCGATCAATTATAGATAATAGAGTTACCCCACTCGCGAATCATACGTGAGACGCGTTCAATTATAAATAATAGAGTTACCCCGCTCGCGAATCATACATGCGACTCAGGTACTCATAGATACACACATTCAAACAATCAATCCATACTTTATCAGGAAACACTTATCCAAGGGAAAGTCAATTCTCTTTTCACGATTCATAAATATAAAGTTTAACTTATTTAGAAATTCATTTACTAATTTGATGTGACTTAAGCAATTTAAATTGTCAATAAGGTTACAAATAATTCAAGTATAGCATGCTTTCGGGTCCTAGACTACCCGGACTTAAGTACAATAGTAGATACGCACAGACTCTCGTCACCTCGTGCGTACGTAGCCCCCACAAATAGTAGCATGTAATCAATTATTTCACCTATGGGGACAAATTCCCTCTTATAATGTTAGAAAGGAGACTTACCTCGCTCCGAAGTTCCATAACCGACATTCCACGCCCTTCCGATGACTCAAATCAATACAACGCTCCAAAACTAGCCAATAATTATGCAAACCCATTAATATATACTCAATTACTCATTACAATCGAATTTACAACAACTCCTAACCCCGATCGAAAAGTTGATAAAATCACCCTCGGACCCACGTGCCCAGATTTTGAAATTTTTCGAAGATAAACTTTATCCATAATCTCACAAACTAAAATATATAATTTATTCCCAATTCCATGCCCAAATTCGTGGCCAAAATCTAGAAATATAAATTTCTTGGTTTTCTACCAAAACCCCAAGTTTTCACTAATTTTGCATGTACAAATCCATAAATAATCATGTGTTTAACTCAAAACTAGCATAAACTACTTACCTCAAGCTTGGTGGTGAAAAATGGCACTCCCAAGTTGCCCAAAATCGGCTCCCATGGAGGAAAAATGGTGAAAATGAGCCAACCCTCACTTTTAAAAGAACACATTGTGCAGCCAGCTTCTCGCACCTGCGGCCCCGCTTCTGCGGTCCCAGGCTCAAGTACAACAGACCTCTTCTGCGGTCTCCTATAGCGCAGATCCGCACCCGCATCTACAGGTAAACTTCTGCATCTGTGGTCACTGCCCTTCTTCACCCAAGCCGCACCTGCAACTATTGGTTCGCACCCGCGAACTCGCGCCTACGGCCCTTTTTGTGCAGGTGCGATCGCACCAGATATCAGTTGCTTCAACCCTTCCCCAAATTCCATTTCTGATCTGTTAACCACACAGAATCGACCCGAGGCCCCCGGGGCCCTATCTAATCACATCAACCAGTTCCAAAATATAATACGGACCTGCTCGAGGCTTCAAATCCCATCAAACAACGCCAAAACCACGAATCACGCCCCAATCCGAACTTGATGAACTTTAGAACTTCGGACTTCTTCATTAGATGTCGAAACCTATCAAATCATGTCCGATTGACCTCAAATTTTGCACACAAGTCATATTCAATATTACGGACCTACTCAAACTTCCAGAATCGGAATCTGAACCCGATATTAAAACTCCACTTTCGGTCAAACTTCTCAAAAACCTTCAAATTTCTAACTTTAACCAAATGATTCCAAAATGACCTACGGACCTCCAAATTTACTTCCGATCGTGCCCCCAATACCAAAATTGCCATACGGAGCTATTCCCAAACTCGAAATCCCAAACGGATGTCCATAGCACTGAAATGCACTTCAACTAAGGTTAACTTCCACAATACGCGCCAAAACGCTCTCGGGTCATCCAAAACCCGATCCGGACATACGCCCAAGTCCAAAATCATCATACAAACATGTTGGAACCTTCAAATCCCAATTCCGAAGCTGTTTACTCAAAGATTCATCCTTAGTCGATTCTTCCAACTTAAAGCTTCCGAAACGAGAGTTTTCTTTACAAATCAACTCCAAAACTCCCGGAATTAAATTCCGAACATACGTACAAGTCATAATACCTGAAATGAAGTTGCTCATGGCCTTAAACTACTAAACGATGCACTAGATCTCAAAATGACAGGTCGGTCATTACATTATCGTTGTTCGCGGTTGATATGTGATATCATGTTCGCTTAATTTTGTGGCCCATTTGGACAATCTACCCGATAGTTCGGGCTTATGCAAAATGCTTTTCAAGAGACAAGTCATGACTATCGAGTTGGGGTGGCACTGGAAGTAGGGTCTAAGATTTCGTGAACCTATGACCAAGGCCAGGGCCGATTTTTCTGAGGTGGGGGTACCTCGTCTCGACTGTTTAACCAAAGAATTAGATCCTTTGACCAGAGTTATTTTAAGGATGAACACAGGTTCCTGATAACCAAGGCAAGACTGATTATTATAAGTAATTAAAATAAAGAAAAATCAATGAGATGCATGAAAAGTAAAGTGTATTGCAATAGTAGTTTGGATGTCCTTTACAGGTTATATTTTACTCTCTTATATAGGGAATTTCCTAATATAACGGCTTCCCTTTTCAGTGATTGAGCATTAATGACTAATTATGACATTAATGTAACGTTACAATGAGCAACCGTAACTGTTGCGTGAATGTTGTATAACGTGTGGATCACTAATTTGAAGATCTCTGAATCTGCCCTTTATTCCGCCCAGATATATTTTGACCGTGTCTTTTCATCTTCTCAATCAGGTTGAGACTTCCGTAGCTAATCAACCCGTGGGTGTGATTTGCCGTGCCTATTTGCCTCATACCTCTTCATAGAATCCCCTCCAGCTGTCGTGTCTTCATTGCTCCACGTAGACTGCTAGTCATCAAGATTTATTACACGTGTGAAGCTCTTTTTTACCAATACAGATAGTCCCCCCACTTACCATATATTTATCAATTAATATTTGGTAAGTGGATACTCATTTATGGCGGGAATATTTTGCCGACGCTTCACTCGAATCATTGCATCTTTTTCAGTACGTAAGCGTCGCTTGTCATTTCCATTTAATGTTTATGCCACATGGCATTCTCGGGTTGGTTATGCAATTGTTCAGCGCCTTTTAGGCTTTTTTGCGGCTGCATCAGTCACGAAGTGACACCTTCAATTATGGCTTTCACATCATTGCTTTTTTCATTTTTGAAGGTTGTCTTCGAGTATAAATACCCCTTTTTATTTTCTTTCACGAAAAACTTCTAACTTTCAAACTTTATTTGTAAACAACTTTTTCCTTGTCTTTGTCGATATGTCTTCTTCAAACCAATCTAATAGAGTCATAAATGTAGATGATTTGACTCTCTCTTCTGCTCCAACACGGAGTAGGAGAGGCGGCAGGTTGAGGAGTTTAGGTTCTACTCCTTCAAGGAGTTCTTCCTCTTCTCAAATTACTTCTTCTCCTTCTTCTAGGTCTTTAACTTCTCCGAGGGCTAGGGCTTCTAGATCTTCGTCCAAAGGTAGAGAATGTCACGAACCTTTGCGCGAATCGAGGGTCGATGAAATAGTATCTGCGGAGTTCACCTTTTCTAGGGATAGTCAGGCCCTTAGAGATCAAGTTTCTTCATTTTTGTCTCTTGGTAGTGTTGACAAGTACCCTACCCAACTCACTGAAGATTTAATTCCTCTTATACGCAGGGACTGTTATTGGAGTTTCGATTTTCCTGTAATCGTTCCAAACAGTAATCAAAGAATAATGTCTTACAAGACGAGGCATTCTTTTGTTTATACCTATCCCTTTACATTAGGGTTCAAGCCTCCCATCGACCCAGTAATCATCGAGTTCTGTCGACTTTTCAAAATTTTCTTGGGACAAGTCGGTCCTCTTGTATGGCGAGCCGTTGCATGTCTTAGATATTTGGCTATCTTAGCTTCGATCCCCTTTACTTTTCATCATCTTATTCACCTCTATTCCCCAATGTTGTTCTGTCAGTGAATTTTTACCCTAGCTGCTAGGAGTAAAAGGGTGTTAGTGAATTCTGAAGATGATAAAGATCGAGGTTGGTTTCTTCGGTATGTTGTTGTTCCTACTGCTGGTTTAGCAGGTGAAGAGAATATTCCCTTCCCTGAGAAGTGAAATTTTGCACGTGAGTACATTTTTGCTCACATTCCTTACTTTTTTCTTTAGATATCTTATCAATACTGTAGTTATTTCTTCTTTTTGCAGCAATCATGGGAACCGTCGAGAATGTCTCCAGTTTCAGAGATTGGGTAGAAAAGCTTTTGTTAATCGCTCCATTGGAAGAACGTTCATGCAAGTACCTCTCTGAGAGGTTGGTTGGAGAGTTAATACTCATGGTAAGTGAAGTTTTTGTTTGTACTTGTTTATTCCTTTGAGCATTATTTAACCCTTTCCTTTTGGCAGGGTTTCCTGCTCGTGGAGTTTCTGCATCCGCATTTGTTCCCAAGTTATCCCTGGCTCAGGCCTAGGAGATCATTTCAGGCTCTTCTTCTTCAAATATAAAAGCAAGTGGGTCAAGGACCTCCGGAGAAGAGAAGGAAAAGGAGGGCACTTTGGTCCATAGGTCACGCAGAAGGAAGGTGGTCTCAGACGACGAGTCTACACCTGTCATTGTGCCTTCCATGCCTTAAGTTGGACTTTCTGCCTCCGAGGATGCTATTCCCTCTCCCGTGCGTGAATTTGTTATTTGTTTCGTGAAGGCTTTGGTCCTGTTGCTGATGAAGCTCCCTTGGCTGTTTTCTCTCCTTCTCTTAGAGAACTCCCTTCAACTATTTCAGTTATTTCTCCTGCTCCCATGGCTATTCCTGCTCCTGTCGTTGCTCCCTCTCCCGTGGCTTTTTCGGCCCCTCAGACTTCCTCGCCCGTGGCTCTTGCATCTTTACCTGCTTCCATGCCTTCTGTTAAAGAAGTAGGGTCTTCCAGCAGGGAGATGAGGCGGGTGATGATAGAAGTTCCAGCAAAGGGTAGTCTCTTTAAAAAGTCTAGCCAGCCTGATGTGTGGTTTAAATCGATGATAGGCCTGACAGAGAGAGCTAAGTTGGATAGCTACAGTTCCCTTACGTGGGCTAATGAAATCGTGCATACTTCTTTAAAGGTAATATGCATTTTTTTGTGTTCATTCTTGTACATGTATTTACCATATCTAATTGGTTTTTTTTGCAGATCAATCTTATAGGCACGGAGCTTATGAAGAGGGTTTCTAATATGGAGCAGGAAGTGAAAGAATGGCGCGCGGAAGCAGATAACTGGAAGGAACAGTATGAAAGCTTAAGGCTCGACATGGAGGTTGTAGAATAAGAAAAATGTACCTTAGAGCAGCAAGTGAGGGTCATGACGGCAGAGTTGCGGGGAGAAGGCATCCTCTGATCAGGCAGACAAGGATAAGAGCGTCCTAGAGTCCTCATTCGTGGAGCAGTTGTCTCGTGCCTCTGAAGAGGTCAGGAGGTTGAAGGCTTTACTAGACCAAAAGGAGGAGTATTCGGGCGTATTAGTGCAATCTCTTACTCATACCCAGGAGGATCTTCGCAACTCTTTGAAGAAAATTCAATTCCTGGAAAGGTCTTTCGCTCCTTTAAGGGCCTCTAATGATGTTGTTGTGACTGAGAGGGATGAACTAAGAGCTGAAGTTATGATATGGGAGAAAGATTACGAGGCTCTTGAAGATAGGGCAGTTGTCGATGTTATTTGGGTGTATATGAACTCTCGCCTCAACACATAGACTGAAATGAGCCGAGAGGGTTTCAACCTTAATGCTAAAATTGCAAAAATTAAGGAGTCCATTAAGAAGGCTCAACAAGGTCAGAATCTGTCTTCACCTAAGGTGAGGCTCTTGCTGCTCAAGTCTCTTCGTCCCAAGCCGCTCCTGCTCCTTCTGCCAGTGAAGTCAACCCCCCTCCTGAAGAAGTTTAAGAAGTTGGTTCCTTTTTTTTTCTTTGTCTCAATTGGTGGTTACCCTCAGTCCCATCGGGGGTAAATTTGGATCTCTTTTAAGTCCCCAAATGATAACTTAGGGTCACCTCAATGTATAAAAACTCAATACGGCTAAGTATAAGTTAATACTTAGTTTTTACTTAGCCGTTTAAATATATTAATGCAAGTATGACTTTTGTTTTCCGTTGAGTTTCTGTTCCACTCTTTAAGTCTTTTGCATGCTTTATTTTTCGAGGTTTTGGTTTTACCTCTGAGTTTTGCATATAGAATGCTTTAGATTACTCCCACCTTTTCGTAATAGGCACGGTATTAATTAAATGTGTGCCTTTTTGTAGTAGGCATAATTTACGAAAGAGGGCACCTTTTGATCGACACTTAATGAAGAAAACATCTCAACTTCATAAAGGTGTAATAATGCAATAGAGTGATAGGAATTTTTCACATGCTTAAGAATGTTTTTGAGGAAAGTTTACTTTCACAACATTTTACATGTGTTTGATTATCGTCTAAAACTCATGTTGCAACTGTTTTCGTTTAACAGATTTGATACACACTTGTATTTCGTAACTGTTTTTCGTATGTAACAGTTTTTTCGAGTTAATACAAGAGAGCAACTGTTTTTCGTTCGTAACAGTTTTTATTCAAGTTGGGGTTTTCACCCGTAACTGTTTTTGTCGACAACAGTTTTCAATAAGCATAAGGAAAAGGCTCTTACATCTGTAACTGTTTTATTTGATAACAGTTTTTTGAACAAGTACAAGGATTTTGATCTTTCATTCGTAACTGTTTTATTTGATAACAATTTTCTATATGAGTACAAAGATTTCGTAATTGTTTTTAGTTACAACAGTTTTGAATGAGTACAATGATGATGATCGTTTATCCATAACTGTTTTTGGTTACAACAGTCTTTCTTTTGAATAAGTATAAATATACGCATTTCTTCCTCGTGGGTAACATTTTGCCTTTTAACATGAACATGTTCGAAGGTTTTTTGGATTAGAGGCTTTGTGTTTGAGTCTTTGGCTCTTTCGATTTTGCTCGTATCACTTGATTTGTTGGGTAGATGGATCTTCAGGCTCGAGCTTTAATTTTTTGATAGTCTTTTTTGCTCCGTCTTTGCCTTTCATACTGTATAGTCCCCCAAGTTTTTGATATTTGAAGAATGAAATCTTGAGCACTTGACTATTCCTTTCTTGTGGTCCTTTTCCTGAAAAGGAAAAACATACGGGACTCGAAGCTATATAGTTTTTAGATGATGACTACTTAACCCTTTAAAACGTCCATCAGAAAGTGTAACCCTCGACCGGGAATTAGTTACTTCCTCGCGTCTTTGCAGGTCTAATACCATCATCTGGTGATGGGTTAGCTTTATGCCTATCATCTAAAAAGGTTAGTAAAATTTTAAATGTTCAAAATAAAATCGAATGTGTGATACCTGACCGGGGGTATCAACTTCTTTTCCTTAGAATTAGTACTTCTTCAAGTGGATGGCATTCCAACTTGTTGGTAGGATTCTTCCCGTCCATAGCTTCCAGCTCGTAGGTGCCCTTCCCAGCTATGCCTCGGACTTAGTAGGGTCCTTCCCATTTTGGACTTAGCTTTCCTATGCCTGCTTCTTTCGTTGATTGAAAGACTTTTTTGAGGATGAAGTCCCCAATCTTGAAGTACCTGAGATGAGCTTTACGGTTGTAATAACGCTCTATGATTTGTTTTTGAGCTGCCATCCGTATTAGTGCTGTTTCTCTCTGTGGTTCGAGCAGGTCCAGATTGGTCCTCAATTCGCCGTCGTATGCTTCCTCCGTGGATGTTGTAAACCTTATGCTTGGTTCGCCAATCTCCACAGGTATTAAGTCTTTTGATCCATAGACAAGTGCGAACGGAGTTTCTCCCATGGCTGTTTTTGAAGTTGTTCTGTATGCCCATAGTACCCCTGGTAACTCATCAGGCCAGTTTCCTTTGGCTTTATCTAGCTGATTCTTTAGATTGTTGATGATGACTTTATTCGTCGACTCAACTTGACCATTAGCCACGGGGTGGTATGGCGTTGAAGTGATCCGTTTGATTTGCCAGCTTTCGAAGAATTCTGTGATTTGCAAGCCTATGAATTGTGGGTCATTATCACACACGATCTCCTTTGGTATCCCAAAGTGGCATATTATGTTTCGCCATAAGAAAATTTTAACTTCCTTTTCTCGCACCTGTTTGAACGCTTCTGCCTCTACCCATTTTGTAAAATAGTCGGTTATCACGAGCAAAAACTGTACCAGCCCTTTAGCTGTGGGAAGAGGTCCCACTATGTCCATACCCCATTTCATGAAGGGCCATGGGGATATTATTGGATGCAATAATTCCGTTGTTCGATGCATGTAATTGGAAAACCTTTGGCACCTGTCGCATTTGGATACGAAGTTCTCGGCCTCTTCTTCCATCTTAGGCCAATAATATCCAGCTTTGATTAGGGTTTCACTAAGGATCTCGCCCCTGAGTGATTTCCACAGTGTCCTTCGTGGACTTCTTTCATCACAAACTCCGTTTGGTTAGGTCCGAGGCATTTTTCTAGGGGGCCCTCTGAACATCTTGCGATATAATAAGTTGCGAATGAGGCAGTACCGTGCAGCTTTGTGGAGAAGTGCTTGAGCTATTTTCTTGTCTTCAGGTTCGGTGCCATTCTGCAAAAAATTTAGGATTTCTTTTCTCTAATCCCAGGTTAAATTGTTGAAAGTTACCTCATTTCTATCCTGGTCGATTGCTGAATGGAATAGATGAACGACAATTGCATTGTCTTTGTTTGTTACTTCCGTGACTACTGCGAGGTTAGCTAATGCATCTGCTTCTGCATTTTCCTCTCTAGGTATTTGTCCTACCCTCAATGTTTTGAATTGTCTCATGAGCTCTCATGCCTTTTCCAGATATAGTTGCATCCGAGTCTCTCGAGCGATGTAAGTCCCATGCATCTGATTTACTACCAGTTGGGAGTCGCTTTTGATTACGATTTGCTCGATTGAAAGCTCTCGTACGAGTTCTAGTTCTGCAATAACAGCTTCGTACTCTGCTTTATTGTTAGTTATAGGATAACATTTGATAGCCTGTCGTGTTTTTTCACTTGTGGGTGATATTAAGACTATGCCTAAGCCGATACCTTTTATATTGGAAGAACCATCGGTAAAAAGGGTCCATAGACCCAGATTAGCACCGTTGAAGAGTTGTAACTCTTTTTCCACTTCAGGGACAATGTTATTACTAAAGTCAGCGACAAAATCAGTTAAGATCTGAGACTTGATTGCAGTCCTAAGCGGATATATTATTTCATGCTCGCTTAATTCTATGGCCCATTTGGCTAATCTTCCTGATAGTTCTTGTTTATGCAGTATGTTTCTTAATGGATACGAGGTCACAACTGTGATTGGATGACATTCAAAGTATTGCCTTAATTTTCTAGATGCCATGATTAGAGCTAAGGCTAACTTTTCTAGATGTGGATATCTAGTTTCAGCATCTAGTAATGTCTTGCTTACATAATAAATAGGATATTGTTTACCTTTATTCTCCCTTACCAATACTGCACTTACAGCAAATTCCGAGACGACAAGGTAGACGTACATCCTCTCCCCCTCCTTTGGATTTGATAGATAAGACTTTAGGTCTTTGAGAGCCTGTCGACATTCTTCAGTCCATTCGAACCGATTTTGCTTTTTGAGAACTGGAAAGAATTTAAAACTTTTCTCGGAAGATTTGGAAAATCTTCCTAAGGCTGCAATTCTTCCCGTTAGTCTTTGAACTTCTTTTTTGTTTATAAGAACATCAGGTATTTCTTCTATAGCCTTAATTTGATCAGGATCTACCTCTATTCCCCTATTTGATACAAGGAAACCCAAGAATTTACCTGATTCTACACCAAAAGCGCATTTTTCTGGATTCAGCTTCATATTATACCTGCGTAAAATGTCAAAGGTAATAGAGAGGTGTTGGAAATGGTCTTCCGCCTGTGTTGATTTTACCATCATGTCATCGATGTAAACTTCCATCATTTTTTCCAGATGTTCCTGGAACATCTTGGTGACTAGCCTTTGATAGGTGGCTCCAGCGTTTTTTAAGCCAAATGGCATGACTTTATAACAATAAGTCCCCTTGTTTGTAATAAAAGAGGTTTTTTCCTCGTCTGAGGGATCCATTGTAATCTGATTATAACCAGAATACGCATCTAGAAAGCTTAACAATTCATGAAATGCGGTGGCATCAATCATTTCATCTATATGTGGTAATGGGAATGAATCTTTGGGGCATGCTTTATTTAAGTCAGTATAATCTACGCATACTCTCTATTTGCTATTTTTTTAGGTACTACCACAGTGTTAGCTAGCCAGTTAAGGTACGTTAACTCTCGTATCGAACCAATTTTCAAGAGTTTTTGTACCTCTTCGTCAATCACTTGGTTCTTGAGTGGTCCTTGCTTTTTTTTCTTCTGCTTAACAGGTACGAAGGATGAATCTTCATTTAGTTTATGAGTCATCACTTCTGGTGGGATACCTGTCATATCTGAGTGGGACCACGCAAAGCAATATGCGTTAGCCTTTAAATAATCAATTAACTTACCTCTTCGACTGGGGCTCAGCCTCGTGCCTATATACACTTTCTGTTCAAGTTTTTGTTCAAACAATGGAACAACTTCGAGCTCTTCCTTAGTTGTTTTGATGTGCTCTTCTTCCTCCGGTCATGAATGACGTCCGGTCTGGAATCTACATCTGTGTGGTCCAATGCATCTTCCGTGGTGACTTGATTCACCTTCTCGTGAGTATCTTCTTTCATACCTATTTCAGCAATAATACCTTTCGTACCTATTTGGGTAGTAATTTCTTCCATGCATGTTTGGGCGGTGTTGCCTGCTTGGAGATTCCCTTATCTTTTGATTCTTTCACCTCTACTTTTTTGTTGTAGTGTACCACGGAATTTAAATTTCTCGTGGTTTGCTGATCGCCTCTAATTTGCTGAATCCCCCATTCAGAGGGGAATTTAATCACCTGATGCAAGGTAGAGGGTATTTCTTTCATGTCGTGGATCCATGGCCTTCCTATGATTACGTTATAAGTCATGTCAGTATCGATGACTTGGAACCTGGTATTTCTTATTACTCCCTCAGCATAAGTGCTAAATTCAATTTCCACTTTGGTTATAACCGTAGAGTTATCAAACCCGGATATGGCTCGTGCCTTCGGGATTACTTGATTCCCCAATAGCATTTCTTCCACGACTCTTAGCAAAATAATATTGACTGAACTACCTTGATCAATCAACATTCATTTTATGTTAGTGTCATGAATAAGTAAGGATATTACCAGAGCATCGTCGTGAGGAAACATTAATCCGACGATATCTTCACCATCGAAGGTTATATCATCTGCTTCCAGATTTTTACGAACCCGCTTTCCGTGTGTAATTGTGAACTTCGTGACTGCTTTGCAGACCACTCCGTTTACTTCTTCACCTCCATGTATTACGTTGACGGTTCGTTTTGGAGATGGAGGTTTTGGGGGCTCCTGCATGTTCTTCATGTATGCATGTTTACCTTTTTCACTAAACAATTCTGTTAAATAGCCGTGGTTCAATAATTGTTCTACCTCACCTTGCAAAAATCTGCAATCTGCAGTTTTGTGTCCATGACCATTATGGAACCACACTAGAGATTTGGGTTCCTCTTATTCGGGTTTGACCTCATCTCTTTGGGCCATCGAACCTTATCACCCATGTTCCTTAATACTTAAATTAGTTCGGAGGTACTTACATTGAAGGTGTGATCCCCAATTCGTGCATTACCTCTAGGTCGTTCATCTCGATCCCTTCTGGATCTAGATAAGGACGAGCCCGCATCTCTGCTTGGTGGTCTATAAGCTGACCTGGTGTTTTCGAACCTGGGACGAGTTTCACGTCCCGATGGTCCCAAGTAAGGATCATACATGTTTTTACCTGATCTCATGTCTGATTCTGAACATATGGATCTGGTATAATCTTCATCTTTCGAACGAGCAATGGTATCTTCTTCTATTCGAAGTTTAGTATTGTACCTGTTATAAACATCGTTCCACGTTGTAGCTGGGAATTCTCTCAAGCTTTCCTTGAGTCTCCTCGTGGCTTCTGAGCTTTTGTGATTTAGATTACTTGCAAATGCCATGGCTGCCCAATTATCAGGCACCCTCGGTAGTTGCATTCTTTCTC
>ML442730.1:81329-101793 GCA_005239535.1 Nicotiana rustica | reverse complement strand
AATTTCTTGTTTTGTTAAGTCGTTGCCCTTCACTCCGGTGGTAAAAGCAGTCACATGGTCGCGTGGGTCGGTTGTACTGTCATACTTAGGAACATCAGGCACTTTAAACTTCTTTGGAATAGGTATGGGTATTGCGCTTGGTTTCCAAGGTTGTTGAGAATATCTATTAACGTCAATGCCTTTGATAACAGGTGGTACTCCAGGAATTTGTTCGATTCGATCGTTTTGTTCCTTCACATGTTTCTGTAAAGTTAGTAATAAAGTATGTAATTCAGAGTTATTAGACATACCTGGTCTCTCTTCGAGAGATTCATTAGGAGGATCTCTCCTTCCTGAGTTTGCCAACTCAGACTGAGGATTTTCCACGGTGATGGTATTATTAGGGGGTGGTGTCAGTGGTGCAGGTGACGCTGCTGGTAATCCCCTCGCAAATTCTTGCAAAGCCTGGCTCACATACTCTACAATCATTTGCTTTACCCGATCTTGTTCTACCGTGTGATCATTATTATCGTTGTTGTTATTGGATCTTTTCGGGGATTGTTCCCTTGAACCACGTGGGGTTCTTGAAGGTGATGGAACTGGGGTTCCATCCATTTGCTGGTTGTTGTCGTTGGAGTTCGACATAGTTCAGAGGATATCGCTTGAAAAGGAAACAAAGATTATCAGATTCCCAGTAACGGAACCAATTTGTTTAACCAAAGAATTAGACCCTTTGACCAAAGTTATTTTTAGGATGAACACGGGTTTCTGATAACCAAGGCAAGACTGATTATTGTAAGTAATTAAAATAAAATAAAAAATCAATGAGATGCACGAAAAGTAAAGTGTATTGCAATAGTAGTTCGGATGTCCTTTACAGGTTATATTTTACTCCCTTATATAGGGAATTTCCAAATATAACGTCTGCCCTTTTCAGTGATTGAGCATTAATGACTAACTATGACATTAATGTAACATTACAATGAGCAACCGTAACTGTTGCGTGAATATTGTGTAACGTGTGGATCACTAATTTGAAGATCTCTGAATCTGCCCTTTATTCCGTCCAGTTACATTTTGACCGTGTCTCTTCATCTTCTCAATCAGGTTGAGACTTCCGTAGCTAATCAACACGTGGGTGTGATTTGCCGTGCCTCTTTGTCTCATACCTCTTCATAGAGTCCCGTCCAGTTGTCATGCCTTCATTGCTCCACGTAGACTGCTGAGTCATCAAGATTTATTACATGTGTGAAGCTGTTTTTTACCAATACATCGATGTTGACTAAGGTTTTGCTAATGTAATAGACGGGAGATTGCGTACCTTTATTTTCTCGAACCAGGACTGCACTCACCACTACTTCAAATACGGCCAGGTAGACGAGGAGGCGTTCTCCGGGCTCCACTTTGGAGGGTTATATCTGAACTGAGGTATATCACTAGGAAATTGACAAAACCAACTCATGGTTTTACTATCTTTTTAATATTTTAGATCTTTGTGAAGGATCTTTTCATTTTATACTGCAAATCCTTGCAGGTTAGTTCTAAGGCAAACATTGATTCTGATGATCTGTCAAGAGGAAATACAACAGATATGCTTTGTTTATTGAACACTCAAGCAAAAAAAGAAAAAGACTGCAACACTTTTTTTCTTGTATTAAATTCCTAAAGCTCACCGAAAACTATTGTTTAAGGGAGTTATCTTTCCATCCAAAGGTGGATGGGGCATTAATTCCCAAAGAAACTTTTACCTAGCTATATTATATTAGAAATTTATTTATTTATATTTTTTATGTTTTATAATTTTAATAAATTTATTTAAATTTTTCTTACAAATTATATACATTGCTTCTTAAAAAGCTCACACCTTATTATTAGTGCATTCAATTAAGGGATTGAATGTACTATAAGCATATAGTAAGCATATAGTAATTTGTTCGTCCTATAACTTATGTTTATAGTTCTAGTGTACGCGCGTTGCGTGTGTACCCCGTCTTAGTAAATGGATAATTTTAAAAAATTTACATAAATATTATATTAACAAATTGTGTTTGAGTTATAAAAAAGAAGTTAAAAATTATTAGTTTCTGAAAATGATGATTGTTGATCTTATTTAGCTAACTCAATAAAGGAACGATAATAATATAAGTCTGTCAATCTTTTTAAACAGTATATAATCTTAAGTTCATTTTATAAGATACAAATAACATCAAGAAATCTTCTTTTCTCGCAAGCAAAAATGAATTATTCTATTTCTTTTATCAATAAAAAGTACTATAGAAATTATAAACAACTAAAAAAATGATTTTTTTTTTTTTTTTTTGGTTTGTTTGTTGAGAATTTGGCCAAATAAGCTCTATATCAGAGAAACAACGGTGGCGAACATTGTCAATTAAATTAAGTTTTATATCCAGTAGGAAAAATCATTGTATTCCTTAACTTATATTAGGTTTAGACTTCGTTTAGGTTTTAGTTGTAAATTCTCTATTCCTTTTACCTTTGATTTATAAAAGGAAATACTATAGTAATTAATTTTATAGTCCTATATAGTACGTTTTACTATATAGTTCAAAAATGCTCCAAATAAAAAAGATTTAATTATTTAAATCTTAGTTGATTTCAAATCTCTAAATATTAGGCAAATAATGAAATTACAATTTCATCTAGTTTGAAATTTATTTTTAAAGGGTAAAAATGGGGAACGACATTTCGCTAAGGGCCTTCGTACTTTTAATATAGTATAGATAGATTTGTGGTACAAACCGTGAAACTCACAACTGCTCGTAACAATATACAATGAATATACAATTATCATACATTTGTAATATAATTCCTGCAACAATTATGATACATATACAATTATAATACAATGACGATACATTTCTGAAAATTGTGATACAATTATGATCTTCATTTTCTTCAAGTTTTAATCACAATTCTCCACTAAAAATCTAATATAATCGTATTAGTATTGTATCCAGTATTATAAAGTAATTAATAAGAAATCTAAATAAAGATGATAAATAGGTTTCTACTGTAATATAGCTAGGTAAAAATCTCATTCCCAAATGCTAAAGATAAACGGGGTTAAGGGAATTTTACTCAATCAAGGTCCATATGATGTTCTTTGGAAATAGATTTAGGTAAGACATTGCAGTACAATACTGTCATGTAGACTGAAGTATATAGAGTGGCTATATGAGGCTTTAATTGGAAACTATTAATAGAAATAGCCGGCCGAATTCATTGTTTATTTTTCTTAGTCGATATATATAAATTATATAGTAATTATATATAAATGATACACATATTATACATTCACCGGTTATATTCAGTTTAAGCGTTTGGGTTAGGTTAAGTCTTCTAAAATGAATGAAGGGCAGAGGACCGAGAGGCAAAAAAACGACATATTGTAATCTGTATGGTTTTTCTGCGTTCGTTTATCATAAACATACAAGATTTTCCTATTATTGTTCGTAAAATTTTCAGAAATTAGTCCTTACATTCTTAGTGACTTAATAAAAAGGAGAAAAACAGAAACTGGAGATCAAATTGCATGTAACAAAGGAATTTGCTTTTAAAAAGGGTGAGTTCGCTGATGTAGTACATGTAACCTAATCATATCACATTCACTACGATACACATTTGCATATATTGCGCCACCCTAAACAAATTCCTTTTACTGGGCAAATTCATCCCAACATGCTGACCAAATAACAATTTATACAAGAGCTGGACTAAAACCAGCTGAGGTTTCCAAACTGGCTGCATAATCTCGAGCCCATAAATCGTAATGTATAATTTCCTCCAGCGATGGATAAGTTACCAACTCTTGTCGATGCTTAGCGCACGTTAGCTCCACAATCTTGAAAATGTCCAAGTAGCTAATTCTGAAACGAGCACAAATTCATCAGTTGTTTTCTTTAAACGATTTTGGGTCATTTACAAGGCCTACAGAGTCGAACGATTAAAAAAAAACACAGAAATATAGTACTAAGAATATACTCATAGGGCCAGGGGACAATTATTTAGCAGGCTCAAAAGATACAGACATCAAATTATGTTGTAGAATGCTAGCTGTAGAAAAGACCACAATCAAAGTGGAAGGTTTAAGCACAAATTGTTTTTTGGGAATATACGAGGTAAGTATTCAAGACAGGCAAAACCATTTTGTCCGCTTAAAATCACTTAATGATTACTGATATCACCAATTTCAGCTTTAAACTTTGGCAGGAGAAATAAATGTAAAAGAAAAAAAAAACAATAAACTGAAAACAATTAAATTTTGAAGGATTACGACCAATATTTCTAGCAGTGCCACGAGGATGACCGAAAAACACAACCACAAAATGATTAGGCAACAAATAAGTATCATCCATTTACTCTGAAGTCTGAACCACATTCACTCAGAAAGATCTCAAATATATTCTTCCAGATAGACAGCAAGGGGGAAATGAGAAGAATAGGCTACAATTTAATATTATATCGATTAACTCTAAAAGTACATTCAATGAGAAAGAATAGATAAATGCACCAAGTTCAGGGGAAACCTATGTGTTTATCACTCTATGGCTACGGCCAAACAAGAATACTTAGCTTCAACACTAATGTCAATTGTCAACTTATGCATACCAAAGGCAACCTCAGCTATTGGCAGATTTCAAAAAAGAATACATTATCTATTTATTATGGAAACTGTTAAGTGCTGAAAGACCCAACGAATATCAAGAAATTAGGACAGATGGATTAACTATTAGGGATGCGATCACCTCCGCATCCCTTGACGTTATCTAGCAACCATGTCCTTTGACAAATTAATGGAGAAACAACCCACAAAAAAAGATGTCAATGTTATAACGTAAATTTATTTGTAGATAGAGTTGCTGTGACTACCAGCAGGTGCCACAATGAATCTTGATTTATTAGCAAACTAAATATTTGAAACATATAACATGACCCTGTACAGAAGTCAAATGTAGTAATACATACTACATACCTCTCACTGATAAATAATTCCACAGCCTTCTCGTTTGCTGCACTTAGAACTCCAGTCATGGTACCTCCAGCGCGACCAGCAGTGTAAGCCAGCTCCATGGATGGATATTTCACATTATCAGGGGCTTTAAATGTCAATGATCCGAGCCTATACCATTACACTCATAATTACTTATACTAACTGGAAATGAAATGCCAAAATTTATTTCATATTTGAAAAATAAATAAACGAAGCTGTAAGCAAACATAGATCTCTAGAGAGCGATAAGCAAAATAAAATGCATTCACAAAGAAAGAATGGGTTTTACTTGCAAAGATCAAGGCGCGGCCAGGTAACCTCCGAACAGTAAATTCTGTCGGGCCATGATAAAGTATAAAGGATGGGCAAACGCATATCAGGCCACCCCAGCTGTGCCAATACTGATGAATCCTACAAATTACAGGAGGAAAAAGAATTCCAAAGCCGTCAATTTATGAGCATACAGCTATAAGAATATTCATCTAGATTACATAACTGATGTAATCTCAGAGCTGAAGGATCTTTACCTGTGTTTCCACCATTGAATGTATGATGGACTGGGGATGGATGACAATTTCAATATCATCATACTCAGCTCCGAAAAGGTAGTGAGCTTCAATAACTTCAAGACCCTGAGAAACAAACATACCTTTAAACCTAGGCTAACACACCGATGATTCACATATGGAATAAAAGCTGGAAATTTAAGAAACAATACCCGTGGAGAAAAGATTTAAAAACAACAGTTTAGATACCTTATTGAATAAGGTGGCAGAATCAACAGTAATCTTTTTCCCCATGTTCCAATTGGGATGCTTCAAAGCATCAGCTACTTTAACTTCTTTCAACTTCTCAACTGGCAAGTCCCTATCAGTGACAGTATAAGCAGTTTTAAGGTTAACAAGCCGTACATATGATTAAAAGAAAGGTGAAAAAATATAATGAAGTAGTGCAAAACATTTCGAATAACTGTTTCACATAAAAGAAAGGAGGACAACAGAATTTTTTTGAATATTTAGAATTGCGGATTGATATGAATGTGGCAATAGAAGGATTAAAACTGAGATGTTGTACAGCTATAAGAATTATCAGTATTCAAGATTTTACACCTGAAAGCCCCTCCAGATGCAGTTAATATAATGCGCCTAAGGGCACCCTCTGGCAACCCTTGTATGCACTGAAATGAAGAAAAACTTATTAGAATATTTCTCTCTTAGCCTTGAAGAGACCTGGGGATGGAAGTTATTTTGGAGATTAGTCAATGCAAAACAGAAGGTAGATAAGAGGTGTATGATTATATTTACAATGATCATACTCAGTAAGTTTCGCAGAAAGATCTTAAGACAGTCTCAGCCTCATAGAACTGTACCTGGAATATAGCTGAATGTTCTGAATCTGCAGGAAGAATCTTCACCTTATGCTTGTGCGCAAGAGGAAGGACAAATGGACCACCAGCAATTAAAGTCTCTTTATTGGCCAAGGCAATGTCCTTTCCTGCTTCTATGGCAGCCACTGTAGGCTAGTGAAGCAAACAAAGACTAATAAATTTGAGCCCCATTTTATGAATGATTCACATTTTTTCTTGACTGATTCACTAGCTTTATATCAGACAAGAGCAAAGCAGGAAGAGCAATGACTGACATTTTCTTTCATTAGCAAACTAGCATACAATGCTACTTTTAGCTAAAATCATTCAAGCATGATTAATGTATGGTAGAAGAGAACTAGCTCTGTTGAAGATCTAGACTTCTCTTTCTAGGTGATTGGAGTTACATGAATTTTTGCCTACAAGGGAATAAAGGGCTAGCTGAAATTAGTATTATCTCTTAACCATGGATAGAAAGAAGGCAGTTTGCTTCATTCTGGGGTAAAATTGGAAGTCTCTCCATACTGCCATTATACAACCCAAAAAGTAACTTCGAGAAATCTTCTACTAGTTGATTTCTAATTCTTACTTGAGTGGGGTACATCTTGTCTACTTTTTTTAATTTTCTCTCTTTCCATGGGAGCTCCGTCCAATCGCCAATCTATCTGCCCCCACCCCCCATCCCCACCCAAAAGAAAAAGGAAAACAGAAACAGGACATAAATCACATTTCACCCTCTCAGCGCTCCTCTTCAAATTTGCTTTGGCTGCGCGTAAGGATATCTTGGCAGGAGTATCACAACAATTTTGAAAAGATTCAGATAGACTAAACCTCAACCTTACCTTTAAACCTGCGCAACCAACTATTCCTGTAACTACAGTGACAGCATCAGGATGGCGGGCGACCTGAAACACATCATAGACAACAATGATCAACATATTTTTTTCAAATGTCACAAAGTAATTTTACCAATAAGTGAAACAGACTCCTAGTCGCCAAAAATAAAGTAAGGGACAGTTGGACAAACCTCGATGATACCCTGCTCACCAGGTATAATCTCAGGCTTGTCTTCCATATCAGCCAGAGCATCTTTGAGTTCCTCAACCAATGACTCATTTCTAACAGCAACTAGTTTTGGTCTGAATGTTTTGACCTACTCAGATATAACATTGTTTATCGTCAAGGCAAAAGCTAAACTATACCTGATAGCCAGATAAAGAAGTCTAAGCAGAGAAGCTCGATTGTTGGGTATCCATATTGGAGAAACAATAATTCCATCACATTTGTGCAAATTGCATTCCAAAATATAAATGGGGCATGATATAAAATGAGCTTGAATAATTATCATCATTCCCTTAGGTGGGAAGCTCTTCTTCCAAAACCCAAAAACAAAATGCGAAAAAAGCATGGATTGGAAAGCATAGCCTTGACATTTGGGTTTCAACATGGTTAATGGGCTATGTCAATCAAAATGCTGCAAACACGACACGTCTAGGCTAGTATCATTCGGCAGGTAAGGAAACAGCCAGGTGGAATGAGGTGGCAGCATTTTATAGTTAAAACATAACAATCATCGTTTCTTTAAACAAAAGCAGTCGCGCTATAAACTGCAGCAGACGCATAATGACCACAAAATGTTAATGCAGATACAGATAATAAAGGTGAGAGGTTGGACGCCTATACTCTATTCAGACTTGAAATTTCATAGCATTTTCTCACTTGTGTGCATTAAATGAAAACTAACCTGATCAGCAAGAAGAGTAACATTTGAACCAGCAGCTAGTGCGACAACTCTAAACTTATCCGGATTCTCAGCGACTATATCCAATGTCTGCAGATACAAATTTTATAATTGAAGCAATGAAGAACTTAAACAAAAAGACAACTGGCATTTTCTTTTGTAAAAGTAATAATTTGCATTAATTTATTGGAGAGATTCCTCAATACTATTATACGAAAAGTAGAGAATCAAAACAAAATTTTGATTCTCTCGAATAGTAAGCAACCTATACTAACTGGAATTTCATTCACCTAAGATAATACAAAAGAAAAAGAAAGAAAAAAGAAGCAAAAGACAACTGGCATAATTGACACAGTAGCAAAAGCAGTACACCACCAATAACAAAGAACAACAGATAAAAAAGATGCAGAATGGGAATATTAGAATCTAGGTAAATATTGAATCTTTTCATCCTCTTTTAAAAAAATTAGTTAGTATTTTAGTTTACACTGTAACTACGAAGTAACTAACACATACAAAAGCGTTAAGAAATTCTACTAGTGCTTCAGTCCAACCTCAAAGCTAGAACTAATCAAGACTCAAAAAGACAACACTTATTTCCTAAGTATTTATTACTGAATACTTATCATTTCAAAATTCACAAACCTGAGTTCCGATAGAGCCAGTGGACCCAACAATTGAGATAGGCTTTGGGCCATCCCAACTTTTCCGGGCCTCAGCAACAGCTCTTCCAGGCCAGGCAGGAGGAGGTGCCTGTACTGAACACTGAACCCTCTTACCAGAAATCCCACGGCACTCCTTTCTTTTGATAGCCACTCTACCTAAAACACAAAATCAATGGAAATATTTATTAGCAGAGTTAGCCACAAAATCAAGTCCAAGAAACCCATTTGGGTAGGTAGAAATAGAGAACCATGGAACTTGAGGTGGTTAAGATTGTAGCTGGATTTGGAGCTGTCCAAGAAAGAGATAATCTTAATTTCAGCAGGGGACAGCAAATTCAGCGCCATTTCAATTACTTCACTATTGATTGCTCCCACAGCTGGAGTAAGGAAAGAAATTCAGCTTTTCAAGATATGCAAAAGCAAATTTACAACAAACCAAAGTGCAATCTTTGGCAATAAAAGTTAGCGACAGCCGTTGAGAGAGAGAGAGAGGGAGGTACTGTGTGTCTCGTTCTGGCTATAGTTTGTTCGTTTGTGGATTAATATGTGGCTCGCGTGAACGATGCTCACTGCAGCGTACCTGTCTTATAGTACAAAGTACAAACATTATTTGCTCTTGTTTTAAACGTTTAACATTGAAATACTTCCGCTAACTTTCGGTACATTATAGAAATGAGCAAGACTAACGCATAATACATTAAACAATGATCTAAAACTTAGCTAGCGTTCCATCATCTATTCTTAAATTTATTTTAAAAAATTTAATTTAGGTAAAGTTTAGTTTGAATATGAAAATACGTTTGGATATCAGTTTCCAAAATATATTTCTCAAATTTATTTTGGAAAAACATGAAACTTGTCTTATACCCACAAGTTCTAAAAACTATTACAAATACCCAACAATATCATTATAAATAACATTCATTATATTATCGCAAATCATAGTCTTGAACATAAATAAATTTGGTACAAAATTATCATTTTTATAATGAACTACATGATACACTATCAGATGACCGAGAAGACGAAGCAACATTGTTACAGAATAATAAATGGTGGGCTCTTTTATAAAATACAAAAGCTTGGGGTAATTTTTAAAAATCTAATAGCCCAAAACCAGTTATTGAATTGGTTTTGGAATTTGAGATTTTGCCAAAGTGTAAGCAAAATTTATGGCCAAACATACGTTTGTCAAATAAAACCCAAATTTATTTTGACAAAATATACGGTCAAACGGGTCCTTAGTTTGATGAAAGAAAAGTACAATCATATTACAATTTATTTTTAACATGTTGTATATACAATTAAATTCGTAAAATTTGTAAAGGTTATAATATATAGTAAAATTGATATAGTAAAAAAATTTCATCTTTACTTTTTGGAATTAAGTTAATCTCACAATTTATTTGGCTATATCACATACAGACCTATTTATATTCTTGGTATTACTAATATTGGACCACATATTATATTATTTGTGCTAGAGGTGTACATGAGCCGTGTTGATTCGATTTTTATTAAAACCAAATCAAAATAACTACTATATCAATTTAGGTTGGTTCAGTTTTGTCTTGTTGTTCGGTTTTTTTTCTTTTTGTTTTGTTATCTGAATATTATTTCAATTATTTTTGTTAGAGTTATAGATAAAGTTATGATAAGTGAATATATATTTAAAAAAATTAACAAACATATAATCTATCAAAAATTCTTACGAGAGAGTTTTGTTAGTAACACATGATAATTATTTTATTAGTTTAACAATAATCTCATGTTTGATGTGCGCTTTCAAGCTTAACCGAAATAATTAACACAAAAATTAATATGAAACCTAAACAATGATATATTCTAGTATTTAATTTTAAAAACTATCAACAAAATAGCATTTCAAATTCGGAAAAAATATAAGAATTTAATAGATCCTAATATATGAATATGGAAGAACAAAACGACCGATGCATTTGAATAATACTTGATAAAAAGTGATAAAACAAGTTAGAATGAGCCATTATTTTTTTAATACTACATCCCATGAGAGGATCACAAATATTTCCAGATATCTTTTACAGAAAATGTATATAAAGTTTTAAAATTATATATTTATATATCGGCTTGGTTCGAATTTTTTTACTAAATACCAAATTTTATTGGATTTTGAATTCGAATCAGTTTGGACACCCCTCATTTGCACTATATATTACATATTATATTATACATGCTCAAGATATTCAGTGTTAGGCGGGCGTTAAGTGAGAGAATAAGTAGTTACTATCTCCTTTCCTAATATGAACATATACATGTGGACATATTATATATAGAATCAAATCCATAAGATGCCGGCGATGGAGGGATTAAATAAAAGGGACATAAGGAAGCATGACGACGAGCTGAGAATCATTCACACATCTAATGGACTGCATAACATATATTGTTGAAGCTATATGATTATATTCCCACACTTTATTAATTTAGACTTTTATTCTTTGGATTAATTAATTTCTCAATAACTTATGCATTTTTATGTTTATCTAATGTACCAGGGAATTTGCCATTGTCTTCCTTCTTAGATAGTCCACGCATAATATTTATTTCATCTTTGAAAGTACGATAAGATTTTTATTGGTTTTAAATGTTATCTAAAAATTGAAAATGAAAAAAGCACCTTTCCTTGAGAAAAGATTTTCTCTTGATAAAGAGACCTAAATCAAGTAAAGAGAGCTCTTTTTGAAGATTTCTTTTCTTTAATATTATGCGGTCTACGGTCATCAACACTTTCAAATAGCATTTTAGTTTTTAATCAAAATTCAATTTATACATTTATAATATTCAAAAGTAAGATAGCTACCCCAATAGAAAATTGGTTATGTCCGATATGATCTTGCTCCACAATTCAACAAAAATCCACTTAACGGGAATATAGTTTAAAGGGAACTAAAACTTCTCACTACATAGATAACATTTCATAAAAAGTAGAAAAACCCACCACAATACAAATCTCAATATTGAAATAGTGGTGTGAGCATACAAAACTTTTAAATTTAATTTCAGCCCCTTGTTGTTGAAGGAGTCAACAGTCTTATAAGTTGGTCTAAGAATTAAAAATGTTGGTCTATTTTATAGGTGTTTGGTCTTGAACGCCGTCGAAAACTTTAATTTGTTGTTTAATTAAACGTGCTGGGTGCTAAGCCCATATCGAATTGGTGTAACGTGAGTACGTGACGCACGTTCTTCTAAAGTTATGTAACATATCATATAATATAATATGTGTGTCAAAACAGAAAGAGTAACAATTCTAAAGCATTTACTTAAACATAAAAGGAATATATATTGTTGTTCTTGTCAAAATTTCTGCTCAATTATTAGTATGCTTTGAAAAGAAAAACGGCATCAAAAGTATAAGATCGATAAGCAATGAAGAAGATTTATTGAATACAGATCTTCTTTCTGATGGTTTCGAACGAGGCATCAATAATTTTAATCATTTAACAAATTCATGTTATCCTTGTTAGTTGTTGTGCGAGCATGACTGCACGAGTCACTAATTCCAATTAACCCACTTTGGTCATCACTCGCCACAATTAAGGGTATATATGAGTCGGATTGGTTCGCTTTTTATCAAAACCAAATCAAACTAATTATATCGGTTTGGATTGGTTCGGTTTTGTCGGGTTTTTTGAATTTTCGATTTTTTTTTGTTATATGAATATTATTCCAATCATAATTTTTTAAAGTTATAGATAAAATTTGATAAGTGAATATATGTTTAGTAAATATTGAAAAAATTGACAAGCATATGATATATTAAAATATTCTAATGGGAGAATTTTTTTTAGTAATACATGATAGTTATTTTCTTAGTCGCCTAACAATAATTTTCGTTAATGTACACTTTCTAGGTTAACACTTGAGAAGATTCCAATAAAGAAAATTCAATATAAAGTCTTAAAAATATATATAAAAATTATATATTTATATGTCGATTTGGTTCGAGTTTTTTTACTCAATACCAAACCAAGTCAAACCAAACTTAATCGGATTTTTTAATCAGCTTAATTTGATTTTTCGATTTAGTGCGGTTTTCCGATTCGGTCTAAACACCCCTAGTCACAATCAAATGTTACACTATAGGAAGAAGAAAAACTTGATTATACAGCAAATGGAAAAATAGGAGCTTTACTTTCCAATGGTATGATTCAAAGATTAATATCATATTCGTCATTGTTACACATAATAATGCCCACTTAATTGAAAATTTAGGATATTGTCCTACTCAATATAATAAGTAATGGATCCCTCACTTGACACACTAGTCATTACTTTTTTCAGGTAACGCTTACTCTAAATTATCTTTACATTTATTTTAGAATATAGACAACACACACGTATGCCTCTCATTCGCTGCACAACATCATATTCTTCTCATTATCTTCCAGAAAGATAATTAACAAATTTAAACGTATCATTTTTTTTAATTTCAAAACAAATAAGGGCGCACGTATTTGTGCACAATGGAGCTTATCGTGGTGGTTGTTGCAAGGAATTTTTACATTCCTATACACTATATCAAACTATATTATCCACCCTATTCAAGTTTTACTATAATTACATAGTATGTACCCAATTATCACTTATGTATATTTCAAGAGAATTAATGATAATAATTAGTGTCTTAAAATCACTCTAATGCATCTTCTATTCCCCCGTGTTTCTCTTTCCATATCACACCCCCTACGTATCTTGCACAAAAGAGCAGCAATTCCACCATTGACAACTATTAAAAAGCTTTGAAGCTTTGAATTCGAATTTGGGTTTTCAAAAAACATTATTTGTTTGAATTTGGTATTGTTGCAAAGAATTGGGAATTCTCTCTATGTCTCTCTCTATCTCTCAATCCCTAATTTCAGTAATGTAAAGCAACGGAAAAGAAAGCAACAATTCAACCATTGACAGCTATTAAAAAGCTTTGAAGCTTTTAATTCGAATTTCGGTTTTCAAAAACCATTATTTGTTTGGATTGGATGTTGCAAACAATTGGGAATATGGTTTGGAGTTTATTTTGAGGGTGTTTTGGTGAAGATTAGACTTGATTTTGGCTGAATTTCAGATTGAAACTCAAAGAAGAACAAGAAGAAGACGTGATATATATTATATTTACGAAATTGTAGTAAAATTGTAGAAAAAATATATTCTGTTGTTTATATATATATATATATATATATATATATATATATATATTTATTTATTTATTTAATTATTATATATATATATATATTTATTTATTTATTTATTTAATTATTATATGAAAGTTGAACAATATTGTATAAAAATTATATTTAAGTGGTATGATATTGTAGTTATATATAACTGGGTAGAAATAATGTATGAAAATATTGTAGTTATATATAACTGGGTAGAAATAATGTATGAAAATTGTAGATAAGCTGTATAATATATAATTAGTTGTGTGAAATTTATTTTTACTATATATAAATCAGATACAAAAAATACAAAAGCCATATTATATAAAAAATTTATAAAATTTGTATTTAAGTTGTATGTTATTGTAGTTGTCACACCTCCTTTTTTTCGCCAAGGAGATGGGGTAAGGAAGTTTTTCCAATTAAAGTGACATAATCGAAATGAGATTATTTATTTTATTCAGAGTCGCCACTTGGGATAATTTATGGTGTCCAAAGTCACCGGTTTATTTTTAATCCCAAATCGAGAAAGTTTTGACTCCGTATTAAAGTCTGCGAACTAGAAGATCGGGTAAGAAATTCTGTTAACCCGGGAGAAGGTGTTAGGCACTCCCGAATTTCGTGTTTCTAGCACGGTCGCTTAATAATTTATACTTTGCCTAAATTGTTTAATTACTCATTTTAATACCTATGTGCATTTACATTTTAACGCTTATAATTATTCAACTATTTATATTTAAAGAATTATTTTAAGACGGGTTACGTATGTGTATACCCATTTAGTTTTGATGCGTCAAAAATCATGTCATGCGTACGTGTACATAATTCATGACATTGATTTATTTAAGAAAAATAATCAAAGTCGCGCGAACGCGTACCTTGGATTTATTTAAAATCGAGGTCACGTCATGCGAACATGTACGCAATCACGATAGTTAATTAATTAATACGCACCTAAAACATACTAGCAATTTGTGAGTGGATATGGAATTATTGTGGATGAAATAAGTGATTTTAGCTATTATGAGTTTATTTTAAAAGATACTTAAAACTGAAGTTACAACCCAACAGTTCATGTCTATATCTTTTTACTAATTAAGATATCATTGTTAAAATAAAACACTTGTTCTACTAAAACTTTTAGCATGAGAAACGATACACTACTTAAAAGAACAGTTGCAAAGATCCTATAAACTAAACAAAGTTTTAACGACACACTCGAACATGAAAGAAATCAAACAAAAAGGATTTCCATGGCAAAATATTTAGCATTCTTCATTTTTATTTTAGGATTAAAATTCAAAATTAAAAACTTGCATTCTTAAGCACTAAATTAAGAGAAAAGCAAAAATATTACCATACAAAGCAACAAAAATTGCTAACATAGAAAAATCGAACAAAGCATAAAAAAGAAATGAAACTTTAATATTAATAAATAAAAAAACTCCTAACAAGCCACCTGACATGAAAAATGGACACTTTATGAATTATATGTCTTTGGCACATAATCTTATTTCCTTTTTCTGTTAAAAAAAATTCCTACTAAAATAACACTTGAAAATTTTAAACTTTCGATTGTTAAGTAGTTAAAAATAGCAAACATATACTCAGATGGGAGAAACTTTTCTTTATGTAAAAGAAACTTTAATTACTACAATAAAGAAACATGTTTTATAATTCATTGCCTAATCACAAGAATGATTAGAAAAAGTTAACATGTTTATGACTTAGTAATACTATTGCAGTATTTTGTCCAAACTTAACTAGCCAAGGAAACTAGACCCAAAACTTTCATACATATCTTCATCACCATTTTTAACCTTAATGCCATATGAGTTTTTATTTTTATATATATATAGAGAGAGAGATCTTTCACTAAACAAATTCAAAGATAGTAACCATAACTCAAAGACACATGCTCATGAAGGAAAACAATAAAAAAAAAAACTAAGTTAATATGCAAAGACTCTTATACAAGATTATTTCAAACCCATAATAAAGAAAACTGCTAAAGATCCCACAATAAAAGTTCTAACTGAATATATTACTAATAAATGCGATAACAAATTCAACGAGAAGAACAAAGTTAACATTCATTTTTTACTTAACAATCTTTAAGAAAAATTAGTGAAAATCATTATACACTAACAAAAAATAAAAATAATCAACACTTAGGATTGTATGACGACATACCTCATATATAATTTTTAACTTTAGCACTGTTTTCGTTGTCCAAGTCCTAATTTAGTCAAAATGTAAATGCAAGTAGAAATGCTTTTACATCTAAGTATTCAACTAACTATAACATCAGAATTAAGATTAAAAAGGAACAAAGAGAGAACTTAACAATAGAAACAATGCTAAATAAGATAAACACACATTAAATATTACTAAACACACAAAGTACATACAAATTAAAAGATTGAAAAATCACAAAGATAGAGAATATGCACCTTTGCAGAAGCTTTCAATAATATAAACAAAGACCAACAATTACAAAAAAATGGATAAAGACAGCAAAACGTAATCCGGATTCGGAACTCGGAATCGAACCTTCGTCTCTTTCA
Source organism: Nicotiana rustica (assembly GCA_005239535.1). Lineage (NCBI taxonomy): Eukaryota > Viridiplantae > Streptophyta > Magnoliopsida > Solanales > Solanaceae > Nicotiana > Nicotiana rustica. Next base: position 85,269 of record ML442730.1, on the reverse strand, counting down.
AAAAAAAAAAATTCTTGATCCGTTCTACACAGTTTTACTGCTAATCTCTTTTCTTTTGACTTTTTTTTTTGTTTCTCTTCTTTCGTTTTTTTTTTTTTTTTTTGCTTTCTGTTTCTTTCTTTCTTCTCTTTTTCTTGTCTTCCTTTCGTTCCCTTTCTCTTTCCTTTTTTCTTTTTGTTCTGTCCGACATCTTCTCTTCTTTCTTTTTATTTTTTCTTTGTTTTCTATATATAATATTGTGTGTATATATGGGATTAGATTGAGGGGATAGTTGTGATGTGAGAGGTGGATGTGTGTGATGTGAGAGGCTAGAAAAGTGGGGATAATGGGTTTAGTAAAAAATATAAAAAAAAAATCAGATTAAAAAAAAAAACTTTATCTATTAAAGTTCATTTTTTTTAAAATTAAAATTATAAAGATAAGAAGATTAACCAAAAATTTCTTATATTATAGGAATATTAAATATTTACATATACTTTAAATGATACTAAGAAAGATTCTATAGCTTACTTACTAAAATTCTAATTAAAAGAAATCATATATTTTTTGTAAATTTTCATTTTCTCTTTACAAATAGAAATAAAAATATGTTCTATAAGTGTATGTATGTATGTGTATATGTATATGTATATATTAAGATTAGACTTAAAGAATTATTTACATTAAAATAGTATATTATTTGGGTGTGGTAAAAAATTAGTTGTTCACAACATGCCCCTCTTTGCTTGGAAACGTAAAGAGTTTTCAGGCAAAGAAAAATAAACACGGTGACTAATTTTTGACCCAACTATTATTTGAAAAGGAAAAGAAAATAAAAGAAAAAGATGAGACCGAGCCTTGGTTTTAGGCAGCCTACATACCCCGGTTATAAGGTAATCAGGTCACGTGTAGTTCAAGTGAAAGAAGAGTGACGGAGTATTCTTAGAGGGAATGTCAAGTGAAGTTCCATCGAGGTTCCGATCCGCTGTTCCTACTATTACATCAAAATAAAAAGAAAATTACATACTCTTGAAATCTAAGAGTTACAAAATTCCTATCTAAATGCCATCTGGAGTCTTGTCTTGATTCATGACTTGCTTCCTTCATTGACTTTAGACTGAAACTTGATGCTCTCCGATATAAAAGACTATGAGATCTCACAGGCTTCCTTCTTGATCCGGTGATAAGAAGTTGGATCTTGAAATCCTTTGTCTCTACACGCATCCTGTCAAAGTTGCTTGCGGTTGGTGTTGAGATCAAACGTTCCACTTTCTCGGGCGAGAGCCGGAATCTTATTTTTTTTGCACATCCAATCCGTGCTTTGCGAAAAAACCTACAACTCATCACAAACAAACAAAACAAACAAAAATTTTATGCCCAAGTTTGCACTAGGAAATTTTTGTGAGTTATTGAAAGCACATTAAACTATCTTCGCTATTGCAGATAAAGAATTGAAAAAGACACATTTTTTTTTAAAATAATCGGGGATGTCGTACCCAGTATTAACAAGAATGAAGGCAACCAGGGGATGCAATACCCTGTGTTGACGATAAGATGAGGCTCGTGGCACTCTGAAATTCTATTAGGGGATGTCGTACCCTATGTTAGCAATGAGAAATACAACCAGGGGATGTAGTACCCTGTGTTGACAATAAGATGAGGCTCTTGGCTCACTGAGATGCTACTAGGGAGTGTCGTATCGTATGTTAGCAACGAGAAATACAACCAGGGGATGTAATACCCTACGTTGGAAATAAGATGAGGCTCTTGGCTCACTGAGATGCTACTAGGGAGTGTCGTATCGTATGTTAGCAACGAGAAATACAACCAGGGGATGTAATACCCTACGTTGGAAATAAGATGAGGCTCATGGCTCGCTAAGATTCTACTAGGGAATGTTGTACCCTATGTAGGCAGAAAATAAAGGCAGCCAGGGGATGTAGTACCCTGTGTTGGAAATAAGATAATTCTTGTAGCATTCTGTGGTGCTACTAGGGAATGTCGTACCCTATGTAGGCGAAAAATAATGCGACCAGAGGATGTAGTACCATGTGTTGACAATAAGATGAGACTCTTGGCTCTCTAAGATTCTACTAGGGAATGTCGTATCCTATGTAGGCAGAAAATAATGCGACCAGGGGATGTAGTACCCTGTGTTGACAATAAGATGAGACTCTTGGCTCTCTAAGATTCTACTAGGGAATGTCGTACCCGATGTAGGCAGAAAATAATGCAGCCAGGGAATGTAGTACCATGTGCTGACAATAAGATGCAGCCAGGGAATGTAATACTCTGTGTTGGCAATAAGTAATGCGACCAGGGGATGTGGTACACTGTGTTGAAGATAGGGTATAGATTCCCTATAATGAAACTAAGAATAACATGATTACATGTATATTAGAAGAAAACTAAGGATTTGAGAACTTCACTTGGTGGTGTTCGTCTTTTCACGAACTGTTTCCTAAAATTATTTTGTTCCTGTACCGAACAAAGAAAAAAAATTGTAAGTTTTAAAATGGTGGTCAATTTGTGGCCTCGATTTCTTGGGCGACTTGACCTTGTGTCCATTACACTAGTTAGGAACACTGACTCCGTCGATGGGCATACAAATTGCCGGGAGATTCTGTCATTACTTTCCGGAAATCTTCTTTTTCAACATCAAAACCTGACTATCTTCCGCCTATAACCATTTGTGTTTATGGTGCAAACAGACTTGCTCCTAGAAGAACTTTTAACTGAGTAACTTTTGTCGACCTTTGACACATTATTCCGTCATTCAAGCCTTTTGCTCCTCGGGGAAAATCAAAGGTGGCTTTATGCCTTTGCCTATGTTGTTCATGCCTAGAAAGTTTTGCTTCATATAACAGGAAAATTGTAACCAACTTTGCGGTCTTTTCTTTGCTTTACTTTGACAAAATTAGACTGAAAGAGACTCAAAAAGAATAGTACGAAAGAAAAAAAGAAGGTGAACTAATAGGTATTACAACTTAATCAAGAAGTGTACCTTTCAGAGAAGAAAAATAAAAATAAAAAGGACTTATCTGGAGGAATATTCTGACTTCAATGATCATGACATGCACTTTGGACTGGATGCCCGATCCGTCTAAACCATCTAATTCTCAAAATCCATTGTAAATTCACTTTGGAACTGAGTTCTTTGTCTTAACCATGCTTGTGCTNACTGCCTTCAATGTAATAGCTTCCACCCATTTGGTGAAGTAATCAATTGCAACCAAGATGAATTGGTGCCCATTTGAAGCTTTTGGCTCGATTGAGCCAATGACATCCATTCTCCAAGCAACAAAAGGCTAAGGAGCCGACATAGGATATAACTTTGAAGGAGTCGAGTGAATCAGATCACTGTGAATCTGACACTGGTGGCATTTGCGAACAAAACGAAAGCACTCTTGTTCCATAGTAAGCCAATAATATCCTGCCCGAAGGATTTTCTTTGCTAGAACATACACATTCATGTGCGGACCAAAAACTCCTGAATGCACCTCATTCATAATCATTTCAGCTTCTTTGGCATCCACACATCTCAGCAAATTCAAATCCGGAGTTCTTTTGTATAGGATTTCCCCACTCAAAAAGAAACCATTAGAGAGTCGCCTAATAGTTCTCTTTTGATCCCTATTAGCATGTACCGGATATTCTCTTATTTTCAGATACTATTTAATATCACAGTACCATGGTTCACCATCTGGTTCTTCTTCAATTGTATTGCAATAACCATGTTGATACCAAAGTTGAATTTCCAATGTGTCAATGTGAGTATTACCCGGATATGGAAGCATTGAGGCCAGGGTGGCTAAGGCATCAGCCAATTCATTGTGAAACCTGGGAATGTACCTGAACTCGATAGACTTGAACCTTTTGCTAAGATTTTCCACACATTGTCTATATGGAATGAGCTTGATATCTCGAGTTTCCCAATCACCTTGAGCCTGCCGAATAAGCA